>ONZH01003004.1:0-29412 GCA_900303285.1 Rhinella marina
ATAGGGTTAAATAGGTTACCCAGCAAGGCCTTATGCTGTGTTTTTACCATTTTTTTTAAGGAGGCAAAATGCGTGTAGGGGCAGGACAGGGGTGGAGCATGTGGGGGGCCGGGCAGGGGCCCATGCATTATAAATTGCCCAGGGCCCATGGGATCCTTAATCCACCCCTGTATGTCACTATGCCACTCTGTGGCCTGATGCTGTTGCTGCCGCCTCCACACGCTGTGTCCTAGCTGCCGCTACGTCCAAATTATGTAATTGTGCCACTCTGTGGCCTACTCATGCTGCTGTCGCCTCCACACGCTGTGTCCTATCTGCTGCTACCTCCAAATGATGTAATTGTGCCACTCTGTGGCCTAATCATGCTGCTGCCGCCGCCTCCGCACGCTGTGTCCTAGCTGCCGCTACCTCCAAATTGTAATTGTGCCACTCTACGGTATGCTGCTGCTGCCTCCACATGCTGTGTTCTAGATGCCACTAGGTCCAAATGATGTAATTGTGCCACTCTACGGTATGCTGCTGCCTCCACACGCTGTGTCCTAGCTGCCCCTACGTCCAAATTATGTAATTGTGCCACTCTGTGGCCTACTCATGCTGCTGCCACTTCCAGGGTCTTTGATTGTTCCAATCTGTGGCCTACTCATGCTGCTGCCACTTCCAGGCTCTCTCTTTGTGCCACTCTTTGGCCTACTAATGCTGCTGCCACTTCCAGGGTCTGTCATTGTGCCCCTCTTTGGCCTACTCATGCTGCTGCCACTTCCAGGGTCTGTCATTGTGCCACTCGGTCGCCTTCCAATTTTAACGACTGCTGCTGCCACTTCCAGGGTCTTTGATTGTGCCAATCTGTGGCCTACTCATGCTGCTGCCACTTCCAGGCTCTCTCTTTGTGCCACTCTTTGGCCTACTCATGCTGCTGCCACTTCCAGGGTCTGTCATTGTGCCCCTCTTTGGCCTACTCATGCTGCTGCCACTTCCAGGGTCTGTCATTGTGCCACTCGGTCGCCTTCCAATTTTAACGACTGCTGCTGCCACTTCAGGGTCTGTCATTGTGCCACTCTGTCGCCTGATGCTGCTGCCGCCGCCTCCACGCGCTGTCTTCTAGCTGCCGCTAGGTCCAAATTATGTAATTGTGCCACTCCATGGTATGCTGCTGCTGCTGCCTCCACACGCTGTGTCCTAGCTGCCGCTACATCCAAATTATGTAATTGTGCCACTCTACGGTATGCTGCATTTAAATTGCTGCTGCCTCTCCCAGGGTATAGAAGCGAAGATTCTGAGCCAGCACCAGTTACAAATCCACGTTGCCACGGGAAGGAGCAAACTCCACATCCAATAGTATAATAAATCCCAGCAGAAGTGTATGCTCTTCCAGAAGTATATTCTTTTTATTATTTATATCTCCATAGGTGTCTACCCAGGGTATGTCACTGCTCCATTCTGTCTCATTAAAATTAGTACGACTCCTGCTGCCTCTCCCACTCTGTGGCCTTGCCACCTGGCCACATTGTCGTCGTGCCACTCTATAGTCTGATGATGCTGCTGCCACTGCTATCTCCAACCTGTCTTTGGGGGCTCTGATTGTATAAGCGTGTAATAAAAGAGGTTCTGACGAAATGTATGTGGAATCAGTGAATTGGTGTAAAAGGCGTGCGCTTTTGGCTCTCTAGTAGGATCTTGGGCCTCTGCATGATTCTTTATAGCTGGCGCTAACATTGACCTGTAAGGCTGAGTTCAGACTTGAGTTGTTTGGTGAGTTTTGGCCTCTTAACTGCCCAAATACATAAAAGTGTGCAGCGATTCTAAGAAGCCTGTTATGTGCGTGTCACACTGACTCACAGTATTCTTCCACTACCACAGTAGAACAGCGAGTGTACTCAAGCGCAATGCTGGCATTCACTGTAATGTTGATTTGTATGCTAATACTACGCATTGTATGCTAATGCGTATGTATTTGTCTGCTAATGCATACACATTTGTACGCTAATGCATACGCATTGTGCGCAAATGCATACAAATTCAGTTAATTAGCATACTTTTACAAGCGAAAGGAGTAAAAGAGGAGAAGTCGCGATTCTGACCTTTTTCTATTAACCAGACACCCTCCCCTCTTCCAAGCGGGGGGGAACCTGGTTTAGTCCCATTGACTAACATAACATTATGCTCGGTTGCCCGGCCAGAGCACCCGAGCATACGAGCACAGAAGTGCTAACTCAACACTACACTCTATGCGTTTTACTGCAAAGCACAGTGTTCTACACCACTATCCAGGCTCTCTGCAGCCCGGAAGTAGCCATTTTTTAACACGATTCGCAATTAATTTATTCGGATCGAAGCAAATCTTTTCGGAAAATTCGGCGAACCAGCTGAATCAAATTTTTGGAAAATTCGCTCATCTCTAATAGTAACATAGTTTATAAGGCCGAAAAAAGACATCTGTCCATCCAGTTCGGCCTTTTAACCTGCAAGTTGATCCAGAGGAAGGCAAAAAACCCCTGTGAGGTAGAAGCCAATTTTCTCACTTTAAGGGAAAAAATTCCATCCCGAAGAGGAAGAGGACCCTCACGCCAAATGTTTTGAGTGTCAGCAGCACTGAAGGTCAACTTGTCAGGAGGAGGACCAGAGTGAAGAAGTGGAAGAGGAGGTGGTGGACGATGAAATCACTGGCCCAATATGGGAAGGAGGCAAGCTGAGTGAGGACAGCAGCACAGAGGTAGAGGGATGTGCAGTACCGCAACAGGCTGTAAGAGGCAGTGGGGTGGCAAAAGGGAGAAGGCATTCCACAACAACAAGTGTGGATGATAAAAGAATTGTCATTTACAACCTGTGCTGTACCACAATGAGCAGGGGCATGAACACTAGCAACCTGACCACCACCATCATGATCTTCATGGCAGCAAAGCACCCTAATAGGTGAGCCAAACGCCTGGATCCACAATCGGTGTCTGCTGGTCACACCATTGCCTCCTCTTCCCTGTGTTACGTGCTAGCCAAGACGCAGGCCCAGATGCCTCCTGCCCTGCACCTGGACCCTCGCAAGCACCATCAGCGAGCACATCCACTTCTATGTCCCAGAGCAGCGTACAGATGTCCATACCCCAGGCCTTTGAACGAAAGTGCAAATACCCAGCCACCCAACCACAGGCCATAGCACTAAATGCACACCTTTACAAATTGCTGGCGCTGAAAATGTTGCTTGTGGACACTGAGGCTTTTCACGGTCTGATGGCGGCGACTGTCCCTCGTTACACAGTACCTAGCCGCCACTATTTTTGCCGGTGTGCCCTCAACGCCTTACACCAGCATGTGTCCCGAAACATAACCCGTGCCCTGACCAACACAGTTACTGGGAAGCTCCACTTAACGAATGACAAATGGACAAGTGCTTCTGGCCAGGGATGCTACATTTACCTGACGGCACACTGGATGAACGCTGTGGAGGCTAGGAGCAAGTAGTACCCTGGGATGGCACAGGTGCTACCGACACAAAGGATTGCGGGCCCTACTTCTATCAGGATTTCCGCCACCACATAGATTAGCGGCTGCAACCCCTCCTTTTCCTCCACCACTTCCATCTAGGAATTCTTATCTTGCAGCACCAGTCAGCCATCAGTCAGTAGCTGGAAGCAGTTTAGCACAGCGGCGGGGAACCGGCAACAGGCTGTGCTGAAACTTATTTGCTTAGGTGACAAACAACACACCGTCACAGTGCTGTGGCAGGGTATAAGGGACCAGGCTGAGCTGTGGCTCTCGCCACTAAACCTACAACCAGGCGTGGTTGTGTCTGATAACGGACGCAACTTGGTGGCGGCTTTGGAGCTCGGCAGGCTCACACACATACTGTCATGCTCAGGTGTGGGGGGGGGAACCACACAGAGCGTAGGAGGAAAATAAGAGTAGGCCTGGAAACTAAGGAAGGTAGATGGACTCCTCCTAAAGGAAACCATGACTCTAATCCTGATTGACTACCAGTATGAACAGGCCTCAAAGGTAGGCGAGTTCATACACAAGAACCTAAACCAAACTGACCCTATAGGACCCTGGAACTAATGACAGTAATGAGTCTACCTGTTCCTCCAACAGGAAGGACGAACAGGAGTCTCCCTAGGGCCAAACAACTGCGTCAACGTGGTTCACTTTTTTGCCTGAGCTGCTGGTGAAGGTGCACATTTCCGAAAGTCACCTACAGCTTTCGCCGGTCTAGCAACGCTGCAGCAGCGCTCACACTTGTAAGGTGGTGAAACAGCCTCCATTCTGTAAATGCACCTGTTCCTGTAAATATAGTTGTTATTAAACTGACATTTCATTTTTGGCCACAAGATGTCACTGTTTACCACAGGAAAGACTATAGCTCCCTGGAGCAATGACCAAGAGATCCTGTTCGGCAGAGGTGGAGCTTCAGACTGAAGAAGTGTGTGGCAGCCATCTTGTGAGTGTGCTGCAAAGAGGCAGAGGAGAAAGAGCTACTGTCTGTGTTTCCTAGTGTGATCCACAAGTGAGACTATTCCCTAAGGGAGCAAGACTCTGCAAGGAGATCTGGAACAGAGACTGTTGCAATATTACAGACTAGAAGAACTACCATCAGGAGCCCTGCTGAGAGGACAAGTAGAAGCGTCAGTGAGACTGCGTGGTTGCCGGATGAGATCCTCTGCCAGATACTTCTGAAAGTTAAGGTACCCAACGGACCCGGGTCAATGAAAGAACTGAGGCCCACTGTGCAGACACAGTGGGTAACCGTGCACGCACCGCATTATGTTATTGGCGCCAATTCAGTAGCTACTGGGTAAAAGCCTGAAGATTAGACAGGTGGTTTGCAGGCTGCAAGCTACCTTGCTACAGAAGTGGGGTTTACTGTGGCAAACAACTAGTTATACTCTTTCTGAGATTTAGTGTTGATTGGTTAAGTTTGTGAGCGTTTGTGTTATACCGCCGGCGCTCTTGAACCGCACTTACAGAATTGTTCGTGGAGATTAGGGTATTAAAAGGTATAGCTGCTGGGTTACTATAACCTGCAAATAGGCAAAACTGTGGAGAAGCCTTGGCGCACACTGATAGAGCACCGTGCTGTGTAACACAAGTGCCTCAGCCTCCAGCTGAGTGTATGTATATATGCTTGGGGTATTTCCTTCCTACAAACGTTAAATACTTAGTAAAATCTTGTTTTTGTCAATTTGAATTGGAGTCTCCTTCCTTGTTTGTGGCTTCGTTGTATCCTGGGGAGCCCACCCCGGTACACGGCTTACACACTTCTCAGCTCACTGATTGCTGTGCGACCTGAGCACGCGCTGGAACTCGTGCTCACAATAAAGGTGGACAGCGCTGCATGTGGAAAAGGTTCTGATAAGCGCGCTAGTGTCACATCTAGGAGGGAAAAGTTTTGGAAAATGGTAAAGGAGTACCTAGCTGACAATGTCAACGTCCTCTGTGATCCCTCTGTGCCTTATAATTATTGGGTGTCTAAGCTGGATACGTGGCACAAACTGGCGCTCTATGCCTTGGAGGTGCTGGCCTGCCCTGCCGCCAGCGTTTTGTCGGAGCGGTTATTTAGTGCCGCTGGGGGGCATAATAACTGCTAAGCGCATCCGCCTGTCAACTGAAAATGCTGACGCTAATCAAAATGAACAAGGCCTGGATTTTCCCTGACTTCGCTACCCCACCAGAGGAAAGAGGCTGAACATAAAGGAACTTTAAATGTGGCTTTTAAGGTGTAGTGAATACACTGTATTTCTATTCACCCCTTCCTCTTCTCGTCCTTTTCCTCCATCATATCAAACTGCTTATTAGGCTGCCCTCACCTTTAAATATTTAAGAGGTTCACCAGCAGGCCCTCACCCCTAATTTTTTAACCTACAAAATTAACCTTACTCTGGTCCTGCTGGTGAACCTGCTGGCATGCTGACCTAACAAGAACCTGTCTTGCGCCGCCCTCCAAACTGAGACATGAAGCTAGGAGTTTTGGATGACTTTGTTTCTTGTGCTCTGCCAGCAGACACTGTTTCACCGTTATTCATATAATGTTCACTGTTTTCTGCCGTTATTCATATAATGTATAACGTTTGTGCAATCAGTCACAGATAGTGTAGGGATAGGATTTGGCTAGGCAGGGCTAGTTGTTCTGTTAAAAAGAACCAATAGTCCTTTTAAGGACTTTTGTTATATCTGGCTGCAAAATTGTTATTCTTGATGGTCAAAATTTGCGCAAGTTGCCTAATCAGAGGACCTTTCACCACTTTTAAAAAATCAAACTACACTATGTACCTTATAGTGTATCCCCCTCTGATGGCAGCGGCGCTTTTTTTTTCCAAAAGGTCCCCCGGTGGCTTCACACGGCCCCCCGTTCTTCTGTCGGGCTTTATGTAAATTCAGAAGCATCGGAACAGGGAGGAGGAGACTCCCTGTTCCTCAATGGGCGTTGCTTCTGCCCTGCTGTGAGCGCTGTCCAATCAGAGCGGACCGCTCACAGCAGGGCCGAAGGAGTTCAACCCTGCTGTGAGCAGTCCGCTCTGATTGGACAGCGCTCACAGCAGGGCAGAAGCAACGCCCATTGAGGAACAGGGAGTCTCCTCCTCCCTGTTCCGATGCTTCTGAATTTACATAAAGCCCGACAGAAGACCGGGGGGCCGTGTGAAGCCACCGGGGGACCTTTTGAAAAAAAAAAAGCGCCGCTACCATCAGAGGGGGATACACTATGAGGTACATAGTGTAGTTTGATTTTTTAAAAGTGGTGAAAGGTCCTCTTTAACAGCAGCTGCGCAGCGTGTGCAGGACAATGTATGTTTCTCCTACGGTATATACCTGACATTTATTGCATTTCTTTCTGCCGCTAATCACGGTGACATTAGTAATGTCGCCTTCAATAGCTGCAGAAAAAAATACACTGGATTTCTGTTATTTGGGATACACAAATGTTAGACAGCAGACGCTGAAAAGGTGGTGTTAAGGTCAGGCAACAATTTTTAACCCACCACAAAAATAATATATTGCAGCCAGATATAACAATGGACTTTTGTGTGTTTTGAACAGAACTACTACACTATATGTCCCTCCTTGCGCAAATGTTAGACAGCAGATGCAAAAGAGGTACTGTGGCCTTAATTAACGGTAGAAAATATAGCAATGGATGTCAGGTATATAGACCACTGAACGGTTCTAATGCACACGCTGTGCACGTGGTATTAGCGTCAGGCACACTTGCGCTCTTTTTGCTCAAATTAAAAAAAAACAAATGCAGCCAGATATAACAATGGACTTTTGTGTCTTTTGAACAGAACTACTATCCCTGCCTAGCCAAATCCTATCCCTACACTATATGTCCCTTCTTGCGCAAATGTTAGACAGCAGACGCAAAAAAGGTACTGTGGCCTTAATTAACGGTAGAAAAAATAGCAACGGATGTCAGGTATATAGATTACAGAACGGTTCTAATGCACACTCTGTGCAAGTGGTATTACCATCAGGCACACTTGTGTTCTTTTTGCCCCAAAATTAAAAATAAGTAATACAGCATGCAGCAGCTGCACAGGTGGCGTTAATGGCAGGCCACCTAGCGCTATTTTTAACACCCCCAAAATAAAAATGTTTTCCAGCAAGATAGAATAGCCCTAAAAAGGGGTTTTGGTTCTTTTTTAGAAGAAATACTATCCCTCCCTAGCGTTCTTCTCTCCCTACACTATCTGTCCCTCCTTGCAGCAGCTGTCCCTGGCTCGGTATGAGCCGGTCACATGTCACCGGGTGCTTTATAGCACCTGATGACGCGTTCCCGGCCATGCAATCAGTGTAATGCCAGTAGCCAACATGGCTACTGGCATTACAGTGAATGCCAGTGCCTTCCCGCATGCTAATTGGCTAATTAGGGTGTGGGGAGGGGACTCGAACACCACGTGGACCCGAGCGCCGCCATGTTCGCTCAACACTACTCACCTCTACAACTCACCCACTGCTCGCCTACAGAGCATGTCTCAGCATCCTGAGAGTTGGTACTGCTTGAGCCACTGCCTGTGCTATCTGTATTCTATGTGCTGGACCTTGCTGGACCTGTCTGTGGACAGAGGAAAGTTATTGAAATTGTGAAGTTGTGGATAATGATGTGAATGGAGCAGTCATCCCACTGGCTGTCTCCCCACCAAGTCCAACAGGGCAAAGTGGTCAGGAACATTATGGCTGTGCTGGATTTGGAAGAAATAACATATGCACCTTGCATGGCGCATGTGATACATTTATTCGTGCAATGCTTTTGAAAAAGTATGGTGGCTTGCAGAGAGTGCGGGCCATGTCCAGGATACTGTCCTTGGTTTTCAGCCATTTTTATATGGCAACAAACTCCTTCCTGGACTTGCAGCAACAGAACGATCTATCATTGTCACGCTCTGGTGTGGAGGGAATAGCCACACCAAGTGTAAGAGGGAAGGGAAAAGACCAAACAAGGGAAACAGTTAGCTCCTGCAGGGAGCCCTGAAACTAGGCCCTGACTGACTACCAGTATGAACAGGCCTTAGGCCCCATTCACACGACCGTATGAATGGGGCCGCATCTATCCGCAAAAATGCGGGAATAGATGCGGCCCCATTCACCTCTATGGTGCCGGGAGCCGCGGCACGGAGCTAGCTCCGTGCTGCAGCTCTTTTGAAGCATGTCCTATACTTGTCCGTGCGTACGGACAAGTATAGGCATTTTCAATGGGGCCGCAAGGCGTGTGTTCCGAGCGCTGCGAACACACGCCGGGCGGCCCTAGTATATTTGCGGGTCCACACTAATGCGGGCCCGCAAATATACGGTCGTGTGAATGGGGCCTTAGTGGTAGGAAAGTTCATACACAGGAACCTAATAACAAACTCACCCTATAGAACCCTGCAGCTAGTGACAGAGGAAAGAGTCAACCCGTTCCTCCAAGAGGACGGACGAACAGGAGACTCCAGAAGCCAAAACCACAACAGGGAAAACTGTAACACAATAGGGAAAATGACACTTATCTTATTGCAGATATTGCAGCAACCGGATCTCAGCCGAGAACAACACCACACACCACAAAGTAAACAGAAAGTATAAACCACAAGGAATACTGGGAGAGGAAGGGATAAATAGGGGAAAGATAATCACCACACCCACAACAGCTGAGGGGAAGGGGTGTGGTAAACAGCAACCAAACTAAAGGAAAACATGTCAAATTATGTCACTTTTGAAAGCCTAGCCGAACGCCTGCAACCTGATTCAGGAACGTTCGTGACAATCATTGTACAACTTGATCTGTGAGGTTCCAACTCACTAGAATTCTACCTTGCATATGCTAGAACATCAGTACGAGAAGTATAAAATGGAAGAAGAAAAGCTTACACATCTTGCTAGCCACCCGGTAGCGGTTAGGGACCAACATGGAGAAAGTCAGAGGGAAGAGTATGCGGAGGATGAGGAGCTAACACTAGAGTAGAAGAAGAAGAAGGAGGAGGAGTCGTTTGTGCAAGAGGATGAAGGAAATGAAGACTACACTAGCCATTATGACCAATCATCTCTGTGGGAAGGAGTAGGCTGGAAAGATCTTGATGCGCAGGCAAGCTGGTGAGCATGCCAAGCTGTATATTTCCCTGCTTACGAAATGACAGTTCTTGAGATGGGTGCTCTACAAGCTACCTCCCAGCTCCCCTACTATCAGAACAGAACCTCTACTGTCTGCTCTCAGCCTAGACTCTACAGTCATGGCCAAAAGTTTTGAGAATGACACAAATATTATATTTTCACATGATCTGCTGCACTCTGGTTTTTATGTGTGTTTGTCAGATGTTTTTATCACATACAGAAATATAATTGCAATCATATTATGAGTAACAAAAGCTTATATTGACAGTTAGAATGAGTTAATGCAGCAAGTCAATATTTGCAGTGTTGACCCTTCTTCTTCAGGACCTCTGCAATTCTCCCTGGCATGCTCTCAATCAACTTCTGGACCAAATCCTGACTGATAGCAGTCCATTCTTGCACAATCAATGCTTGCATTTTGTCAGAATTTGTAGGTTTTTGTTTGTCCACCCGTCTCTTGATGATTGACCACAAGTTCTCAATGGGATTAAGATCTGGGGAGTTTCCAGGCCATGGACCCAAAATCTCTATGTTTTGTTCCCTGAGCCATTTAGTTATCGCCTTTGCTTTATGGCAAGGTGCTCCATCATGCTGGAAAAGGCATTGTTGATCGCCAAACTGCTCTTGGACGGTTGGGAGAAGTTGCTCTCGGAGGACATTCTGGTACCATTCTTTATTCATGGCTGTGTTTTCAGGCAAGACTGTGAGAGAGCCGATTTCCTTGGCTGAGAAGCAACCCCACACATGAATGGTTTCAGGATGCTTTACAGTTGGCATGAGACAAGACTGGTGGTAGCGCTCACCTCGTCTTCTCCGAATAAGCTGTTTTCCAGATGTCCCAAACAATCGAAAAGGGGATTCATCAGAGAAAATGACTTTACCCCAGTCCTCAGCAGTTCACTCCCTGTACCTTTTGCAGAATATCAGTCTGTCCCTGATGTTTTTTCTGGAGAGAAGTGGCTTCTTTGCTGCCCTCCTTGAGACCAGGCCTTGCTCCAAGAGTTTCCGCCTCACAGTGCGTGCAGATGCACTCACACCTGCCTGCTGCCATTCCTGAGCAAGCTCTGCACTGCTGGTAGCCCGATCCCGCAGCTGAAACACTTTTAAGAGATGGTCCTGGCGCTTGCTGGTCTTTCTTGGGCGCCCTGGAGCCTTTTTGGCAACAATGGAACCTCTCTCCTTGAAGTTCTTGATGATGCGATAGATTGTTGACTGAGGTGCAATCTTTCTAGCTGTGATACTCTTCCCTGTTAGGCCATTTTTGTGCAGTGCAATGATGACTGCACGTGTTTCTTTAGAGATAACCATGGTTAACAGAAGAGAAACAATGATGCCAAGCACCAGCCTCCTTTTAAAGTGTCCAGTGGTGTCATTCTTACTTAATCATGACAGATTGATCTCCAGCCCTGTCCTCATCAACACCCACACCTGTGTTAATGGAGCAATCACTGAAACGATGTTAGCTGGTCCTTTTAAGGCAGGGCTGCAATAATGTTGAAATGTGTTTTGGGGGATAAAGTTCATTTTCTAGGCAAATATTGACTTTGCAAGTAATTGCTGTTAAGCTGATCACTCTTTATAACATTCTGGAGTATATGCAAATTGCCATTATAAAAACTGAAGCAGTAGACTTTGTAAAAATTAATATTTGTATCATTCTCAAAACTTTTGGCAATGACTGTAGACTACACTGAATCTCTCGTAGACCTCACCGTCCTGAAAAGAAGTAGGTCCAGTCCACTATCCCAGGAGGGGTTGAACAGGGTGGTTAACCCTGTTACAGCCAGCCATACCCAATTAGTACCTCTCCTGCTGAATAGAATGACACGTTGCACACAAAATACATAACAGATTGCATATAAAACACATCCAAAATGGAGCAATTGATGATACCATAGTAGTACTGCCAAGGTCTGGAAAAAAAAACCTTTGGGAAAAAAATATTTTTGCCTTTCATCGTCATATTTTGACTTTTATACTTACTTCTACAGAGCTGTGTGCAGGCTCATTTTTTGCGCTTTTCGCCATATGGGATTTATATTTTAATATTTTTATAGTACAGGCATTTTTGTACATGTCAATGCCTATGATGATTATTTTTTAATTGTTTATTTTTTTGGGAGGGAGGGATTGATTTAAATGTTTATATATTTTTAAAAACTTTAATTTTTTTACACTTTTTTAAAGTTCTCCTAGGGTTCTTCTCTGTCATAGACTCCAGTTAAAGACTATGAGAATTTAACTATGTTAAATTCTACAGATAGATTAGATCTACATAGGAATATAGCTATGGCAGCCTTGAATGATTCATGAGGACCAGGGGTGCCACAGGGAAAGATTGGCTCTCCTGATTACCACTAGGGGGAGCAATTAGAGGACGTACAGAGCTTCCTGGTTTCCAACCTGAAGGGTTAAATATCTGAGATCAGCAATATTGCTGATTGCAGACATTAGCATAAATCCAGTGGCAATGGTGTAACACCCCAGAGTGGTGTTACCACCCCTACACCATTCCATTCCCCCCACTTTGGCCAGAAGTGGGCTAGTCCTGCTTTCTGCCGGAAGGGTGAGGCAGACGTTTCCAGTTAGTTGGAGTTCTAGTTCTAAGCTAGGCAGGAGGTGTGTGAGCAGGGGCATGCTCAGATGTGCATAAGCCAGCCACAGCACCCTAAGCTCTGCTGGCAATGAAGAAAGATATCTGGAAGCCATAGAGACCAGAGGAATAGTTCTTTGGCCACCACAAGAGAAATCAGCAAGAGGAAGAGTTCTTCAGCTGAGTGTCAGAAGGGGAATAACAGTCAACGGCACCCCATCCAAGGATACCAGAACAGATTTAAAGATTAAAGCTGACTTTAGTGCAGCTTAAAGAAAGAAAGCAAAGTATTTAATCAAGCCTGTACAGCAGAGAAAGGGAGCAAGCAGAGTTATTGAAGAAGCCTGCCAGTTTATGCTAAAGCCTGCTGGGACCAAGATAAAGCTTGAAGATTATTTTTGAAGAATGTTTACTGCAGTAAAGCTGCTGTTCAACTACTTACAAGGTCTGAACTCAATCCTTCTTTCATCCCTCAATTCAAACCCCCTTTTATTTTGTGCTTCGGAGACAAAGCCTGGGGTCCAGCAGTATCCAGGTAGGAGCACTGTGACACATAAAGAGACATTTAGACTGCACTATACCACTCGGCATTCCTACCACACCTGGGACGCGATAGGGGCCCTGGGGGGCGGCACGTTGCAATGGCATTTACTGCTCTCGCGGGAGGGAGCCATATATAAACAGACATTTTTTGCCGTCGTCTAAAAGTTAATTTCAAGTCACACACATAAGTCAAAACACACTAAAGTAATAACTGGAATGGGTGGACTACAGTACCCAGAAAAAAGACGACTGAGGGGAGATCTAATAACTATGTATAAATATATCAGAGGTCAGTACAGAGATCTCTCCCATGATCTATTTATCCCCAGGACTGTGACTGTGACGAGGGGACATCCTCTGCATTGGAGGAAAGAAGGTTTGTATACAAACATAGAAGAAGATTCTTTACGGTAAGAGCAGTGAGAGTATGGAACTCTCTGCCTGAGGAGGTGGTGATGGTAAGTTCACTAAAAGAGTTCAAGAGGGGCCTGGATGTATTTCTGGAGTGTAATAATATTACAGGTTATAGTTACTAGAGATGGGTCGTTGATCCATGGAGTAATTCTGATTGACTGATTGGAGTCGGGAAGGAATTTTTTCCCCTAAAGTGAGGAAAATTGGCTTCTACCTCACAGGGTTTTTTTTCCTTCCTCTGGATCAACTTGTAGGAAAACAGGCCGAACTGGATGGACAGATGTTTTTTTTCGGCCTTATAAACCATGTTACTATGTTACTTTAGACTGGAACTTGCTCACAAGCTTGCTTTTTCAGATTGTTTATAATACAGTTTTTTCCATTTAGCTGCAACATACTCTGCGGACTATTCCTCTGGATTCAATAGAAGAAATGATGCATTTCATACTGGCCGCTTAAATGAGTGACAATTTGATACATGAAATGGAATGGTAATATAAAGTGATCCACAAGTGAATCCAATTAGCATATTTGAATATATTGACAAATTAGTGTTTGACCCTGTCAACCCTCATTTCTAGTTTACTGTAGAGTATTCAGGTAAACTGCATTCCATTTAGCAGGCCTGGATTTATCCGCTGTTGTAGATGAGATGCGGGTTTCTGCAATGCTTTATGTAAAAGTATTTTGTTCAGCTTCATAGAAATGAACCAGAGAGAGGCAGCACAGTCCATTGATCAGTAAATGTAGTGTGATTTCTTCACTAATGGTCTTCTGGAACTGGAGTAGATATCATATGATGCAAGTACTTTGTACACAACTATGTAATGGTATTTAGTCTCACGCTCTGACCCACACCAGCCAACAACTGCAAATCACTTTCAAAACTTGAAAATATGGATGTCCCAATACTTATCTACAGAACAGATAATGCAGATCTTTTATTAACATAAGGTGACAACACTGTGGATACGTTATTATGTATCAAACAATTACACTAGGGTAGGAGTATTTTTTTTTTATTTATGTACAGTATGTTGTTGGAAAAAACTCTTAGGTAGATATTTATCAAGACAAGTGCTTTCTGCGTTGGTCTTGATATCCCCTGCACTTCCGGAGATTGTGCCTAATTTATGATGAGGCGCACATCTTCCGGCAGTCTATATGTCTAAACAGAAAACTAGAGAAAATTAAGATAAATTTCTTCAGCTGCTATTCGCTCCTCCTTCCCACCTTCACCACTCCATTTGAGACAATATCAGAAACCCCAGAAATCCAGCACAGAAAGATAATAAATAAATCTTAGTGTGCCCCAGTATTACATAGACTTAAAAGGAATATTTCACCATGAAAATGCAGTCCAGTATAGGCAGCATATTATAAAGCAGGAGGAGCTGAGTAGTATGTTGTTTTTTGGGAAAAGATTTAGAGGGGATGCCTCTTATCTGGTCAGCACTCGTGCAACTCATTCTTTGGGCACTTACGGCACTATCCCCAGTGGGAGGGTGCCTGATCAATAAGTTTATAGCTTGCTAATTTCCTGTGAAGGTGTGCGGTTTCTGTTGTCTGCCCGTGTACTGACCTCTGTCTGTTTACTGGACTCTGAATCTCTGCTGTCTGACCTCTGTTTTGACCCTTTGCTGCCTCCCTGACCTCAGACTGTTTACATTAAAGCACATAATCTGCCTGCCCTGACATCTGCCTGTCCCTGGCTATGATTTTGCCCCTTGGTGCCCCACATTGTTGTCTCCTACCTGTATGGGTCATCTGTCAATCACACAGGAGGTAGTTACCTGGTTGTTCGCCTGCAGTCAAGTCCAGATCCATGTACAGGTGTCAAAGGGTGACTGCCAGGATAAGGGCCTTTGGATTAGCACAAAGACAAATATGTGATTAATAATTGCCACGTAAGTTCGGGAACAGTGCAGCTTTGTACTCCACCAGCACCACTGTGGCAAAGAAGACCAATCACAGGCACCTGTTGCCAGCAGCGGACTGTTTCAATCTCCCACTGACAGAAGCATGTGACGCCAGAACGAAGTATGATTGGGTCCACGACCCTGCTCCCTGATAGGCTGACTAGCCCAACTACCAACCGGGCTGTTTGCCAAAGCAATGGTACAACCACAACTTTGACACAACAGAGAGGCTGGACTCACCACAGGAAAACGGACAAGTAAGTGTGTGACAACAAGGATACTATTATGACTACCATTTGGATACCAATGATGGTAGAAGGCCTATGTGCTGTATGAAAATAATTTATCTGACAACTCTCATAACGTGAGGATGGAAAGTGTATTTTTGCTTCACTTTTTACTGAACAATAATCAGGAATCCATCTTGACGCCGGTAGATGGGCCCGACACATGTTTTATCAAAAATATGCGCAAAGAGCTTGCATTTTTCATGTATAGTACTAGGTATAGTATCATTTTAATCCAGAATAATCCCTAATCCCTTGTTTTATTGTTTGCATGTGTAATGGTGTGCTGCCATACATTTTCTGTTTGTTTTCTGTTTAAAGAAGTCATCTGAGTTAAATAAAAACTCGGTTGGCTCCTGTAAATGGGCTAAAAATAACAAAAGAACCCATGCTCACCTCCTGACTTTTCCGTTACCACTACCATTGATGTTCTCCAGTCCTCCCATTGCTGTTTGTTTTCCTCCATGCATTGGTGACTTCCCATACACTGTTGATGGCAGTGATTGGCTGCACAGTGACCTGTGTGCACAGCTGCCTCTAGTATGTAGATTACGCAGGACCAGACCGCAGCTCTGGAAGAGGTAGGGGAGAAAATGGCAAAGTATGGCTTCTTTTGTTATTTTATCACATTTACTGTACAGCAGCTATCCGAGTTTAACCCGTACATGACGGATTCCTGATAACTGTTCCAAAATAGTAAAGAATATGATGGAGGAGAAC
Source organism: Rhinella marina (assembly GCA_900303285.1). NCBI lineage: Eukaryota > Metazoa > Chordata > Amphibia > Anura > Bufonidae > Rhinella > Rhinella marina. The sequence goes on from ONZH01003004.1 coordinate 16,044, forward strand.
ATTATGCAATCCTTCCTGACCTCATGGGAGTAGTCACATGAATAATTTTTATACAGTACAGTATGTCATGCAGTGGCATACTGTACAGTCAAGACTTGCATCAGGAAATACACCATAAAGCTCTTCATGATATTGTTGTTGTAAGCTCCAGTTGATCATGAGAGCAGAAGAAATACAGTTCATGGGAACATGGATATAGTCACCATTCACTATCTTGTACTACCTTGTACCTTACAATCAAATAATGGCAAGGTGAAACAAGTTACTCTAAGCCAAAGGAAATTTTAACTTTTATGTAAAGAAATTGCTAAAACCGCAGACACATTACACCTGCATTACCTGCTATTTGCCAGCATGCATTACTGTCAGTACAAGAGCATAGAAAGCTTGATTTCGCAATTATTCTTCATTACTATTTATACTCACAATATATTAGCAGGTGCACATTAAGCGGTGACTTGCTAAACACACTAAATATAGCAAGGGGTTGAATCTGGTACAAATTCGAGTTATAAAACCCAAATTCTAAAATACTGTAAATTACAGTTTCTTAGTTCATCCTTTAATATGTTGACTCCAAGAACCCCCAAAGTTATGATCATACCGTAATTAAATGTCATGAAGTTGGTGTACCCACAAGAGTACCTACAATAGACAAAAAATGAACCCCCACACAGCTCCGTACGCATAACAACAAAGAAGTTATAGGGGTCAGAATATGGTGATGAAAATAAAAATTAATTTTTTTTCCAGTATTAAAATGTCAATGTTAAAAGGTCAAATTTACCACATAATGAACACCATAAAAAAAACACCTGTGGCAGAATTTATTTTTCAATTCCACCTCATTTGGAATTTTTTTCTGACTTCCCATTAAATTGTATAGAGCTATAAATGGTGCTGTTAGAAAGTACAACTTGCCCTGCAAAAAATAAGCCCTTATAAGGCTATTTGCTCCACCATGACCCTACCCATTAGGCTCCCATTCAGTGATTTACAGGTGATGTCTCCTCTGACTGAAATTTTTCTCTTTCCTTTTTGTTTCAGTCCTGCACACATCACTCTGATGTCGTCTCTAACCACAACCACAACTTGTTTCTGCATAATTGGACACAAGGAACACACTTATATAGCAATAATGTCTCCATTTATAACCTTACTTAGTAATCATGCAGATTTAGGCCCAGTCCCGCTCAGATTTAGGCACAGTCATTTACATTTAGGCCCTAGTAGATATAATGTCCCCCCCCCAGCATAGTGTCTTATGTACATATAAATACCCTCAGAAGTGCATCTGTACATATAATGCCCCCATTTGTACCCTTTGTACATATAATGCCCCCCAGTCAGGGGTGGATTGGCCACAGACCAGGGGGCCACTCAAGCCTTCTTGATGGCCGCAGGCCAGGTACATAATGATCTGAAGCTCAACGGCCACAGGTGCCCTCCTGAACTCAACTGTGATACAGTTGCATAATGTGGTTGGGGAGGTAGTATTTTGTGCTGCCTTGTGGTATTTGGTTCTGCCGGGGTGGTATTCTGTGCTGCACTACAGTATTGCTGACCCTACCTACTTCTGTTTTCCCTGCTTACTCATTGTGTCCCGTCTCCTGTCAATTTGAACCAGCCTATAACATGGGGCAACTTTTAGTTTTTTTTCCAGGGCCACTTTAAGTTCCCAATCCTTCCCTGCTCTCAGTAAAGCCCTCTTTACACATAATTCCCCCAGCAGTGTTTTCTATATATAGAATGCCCCCAGTAGGGATATATATATATATATATATATATATATATAGATATATATATATATATAATATATATATATAGATATATATATAGACCCCTGTAATGCAGTCTTACATTAATGTCACCCAGTAGTATACTCTTGGCATATAGTATTCCCCTATTGACCTATTTACATATGATGACCCCAGTAGCGCCCTCAAGTGGCCTCTTCACAGTTAATGCCCTCTTTACAGATAATCCCCCAACCACTCCCCTGTTGTTCCCCTAGTATTGTCCACAAACAAAAATAAAAAAACTAAATACCTGTCTATGATGCAGGCGATCACTAATGTCGTTGCCACTTGGCCTCCAGGTGTATTACATCACCTGTGACATATTTTTTGGGGAGGCAAGGAGGTCAAAAGTATGGAACCACTGTACCAAACAACAGATTTGACTTAGGGCTGACCTACTGTAAGGGCCTTATCATGGCAGTTCTCTGGACCCTTTAACACCTATAAAGGGACCTGGACTTCGCTAGGAGTAGTCTTTGTGTGGTTGGCTGCTGACCCATGAGGATCAAGAGACACCGGTTCATAGCACTGAAGGTACAGGCATAATTTGTAGTCAGTAACATGCCAAGGTTAGGGCAAGCAGAGTATATGAGAGTCCATTAAACAGTCCGAGGTCAGGACAAGCAAACAGAGGTCAATACAGTAATCTGGCACAGGTCGAGTCAGGCAGAGGAGTCGGTAAACAGGCAATGGTCAGAGCAAGAGCTTGGCTGGTTAAAGTTAGGATGCATGTTCTCACCCTTAAAGAACCGGGAAAGCGTGTGCGTGTGCCCTGAGGATAAGCATTTATTATGTAGAGAAAGTTAATACAAGCCACTTACTAATGTATTGTTATTATCCATATAGCTTCCTTTGCTGGCTGGATTCATTTTTATATCAAATTATACACTGCTCGTTTCCAAGGTTACAACTATGCTGCAATCCATCAGTGGTGGTTGTGCTTGCATACTATAAAAAAAGCACCAACCTATGTGAGCTCCCAGACAACCGGCACTTTTCCTATAGTGTGCAAGCATGAGCACCACTGATGGATTGCAGGGTGGTCATAACCATGGAAACAAGCAGCATATAATGTGATGGAAAATGAATCCAGCCAGCAAATGAAGCAATATGGACAATCACAATACATTAGTAAGTGCCTTGTATTAACTTTCTCTACATGATAAATGCCACTTGCTGAAGTGACAAAACCCCTTTAATTCTCTCCACCTGCCCATTGGACTGAGGGTGGTAGAAAGAGAAAAAGTCCAGGTTAACCTCTAACAACCAACAGAGTGATATCCAGAACTTTGAGGTGAATTGTACACCCCTGTCCATAACTATATGATAAAGAAGACCTTGCAAACTAAAGATGTATTTGATAAACAAATGAGCAGTTGTAGGGTAGAAGGCATTCCAGGCAAGAAAATGAAATGTGCTGTTTTTGAGAAATGGTCCACAACAACCCAGATTACCATGCATCCAGAGGGGGGGGAGGAGGAATGGCTAATGAGGTTGAAGGGGCAATTTATCAAAGTTGCAAAAAGGGATGATTGTTTCCTTTTGAACAAAGAGTGGCAGTATTTTTTAAACTGAGCAGTTTGTTAACAGTTCACCTGCTGCTGTGGTGAAAGTATATCATGAGTGGAAAAAAGACACCATTGCAAATAAGTGATTTGGAAACTGTGTCGCATCACGTGCCATTGATGTGAGAGTTGAACGTTGGCTGTCAGGGTGCACGCAGGTGGACTGTCATGCTACAATGGAGCAGCACACCACCAGAATAAACCAGGGGACTACCAGACTTGCGTCTAAAACAACAGTTATAAACCCTACTGTATATGGGGTTCTGAAGCAGATGGATAGCCAATGCACCTCTGCTAAAGAAGTTGCATCAGCAGAAAAGGTTACAATTTTCATGGCATTATTGGCATTGGACCACCACTGATTGGCAAAGGGTTACCTTCTCTGATATACCCTGCTGGAAGAACACAAGCTGATGGTGGCAGCATTATGGTCTGGGGAATGATATTGTGGCATAGTCTAAGCTTCCATGCGGAAGACACTCTCAACTGATTTGAGTATGAATCTTTCCTTGCAGATTACATACACCTATACATGCTGATTGTCTTCTCTGGGGTGGATGGGATCTTCCAACAAGACAATGCAACATGTCACATGGCTAGAAAAGCCTGACATTGGTTGGAACATGCTTCCCTGGCTCTCTATTTCTACAAATATGAACCCAATTGAGCCTCTGTGGGACCACCTTGATCATCGATCTTCCCCCACAAACCCTCTAGCAGCTGTGGGATGCACCGCAGTCAGCATGGTTCCAGATACCTGTGACAACCTACCAGGCATTTTTGAGTCACTCCTAGCCCATCTAGCTACAGTCTTCAGATTGCAGGTAAAATACATTTCAATACTTCTCAAGTCACTATTACATTGACAGCTTGCCTATTATACCCTACCTCTACCAAGGTATAAATGGTTTCTGTACATGGTAACCCTGAAGGTCATTGTTAGGATTTCAGTTGTCAAGGCCCCCATCAAAACCCTGCAATTGCATCATGGAAGGCCTGATGGGGTGCAGCAGGTGTTGGTGCAGAGCGTCAGGTGTGTGTTACAGCAGACACCTACTGCTCATGGTGCAAGCTCGGTTCCTGACAACAGTGCCTGGTTTCCTTGAAAGACGACATTGAGCCTAAATAAATCAATCTTGCTTTCATAAGACCAGAGAATCCTGGTTCTCACAGTTTGAGAGTCCTTTAGGTGAATTTTTTGCAAACTTTCATGTGCATTTTACTGAGCAGAGGCTTCTTTCTGGACACTCTGCCATAAAACACAGGTTGGTGGAGTGCTGCAGTAACATAGTAACATATGTAGTAACATAGTTTATAGTCTCTGTCCATCCAGTTCAGCCTGTTATCCTGAAAGTTGATCCAGAGGAAGGCAAAAAACCCTGTGAGGTAGAAGCCAATTTTCCCCACTTTAGAGGAAACATTTTTTTCCTGACTCCAATAAGACAGTCAGAACAACCCCTCTCTAGTAACTATAACCTGTAATATTATTACACTCCAGAAATACATTCAGGCCCCTCTTGAACTCTTTTAGTGAACTCACTATCACCACCTCCTCATGTAGGCGTACAGGATCTTTGGAACTCAGCCAGAGTGAATATTGGGTTCTTGGTCACCCCTCTTACCAAGGTCCTTTTCCTTCAAATACTTAGTTTGGTGGGCCGGCCAGCTCTTGACACTGAGCTCTTGGAAACTTTTGGTGTAGCAGAAATTTTACGTACCTTTCTCCAGATCTGTGCCTCCACACAATCTCTCAGCTCACAGACAGTTCTTTTCTCCTCATGGCTTGGTTTTTGCTCTGATATGCATTGTCAGCTGTAAGAAATGACATAGAGAGGGCTGTGTCTTTCCATATCATGTCCAATCAACTGAATTTACAACAGTTGGACTTGAATCAAGGTGTAGAAACATCTCTAAAAGGATCAAGAGAAATTGGAGGCCCCTGGATCTAAATTTCAAATGTCATAGCAAGGGGTCTGAATACTCACGTTTTTAATACATTTTCAAATATTTCTAAAATCCTGTTTTCTCATTATGGGGTATTGAGTGCATTCTAAAACAGAAGGCACCCAGTGGCTATGATATCATCTTCTGAGTGGACACCAATCCAGCAGCGGTGGCCATGCTTACACATAATAGAAAAAAAGTTACAGCCTATGCACAGTCCCAGCCACCAGAGAAGCCAACGCTTTTTCCTATATTGTGCAAGCACGGCCTCTACTGCTGGATTGCAGGTTGGTCATAACCATGAAAATTAGCAGTGTATAATGTGATGGTAAAATGAATCAAGACAGCAAAGGAGGCAATATGGACCTTAACTTTCTCTACATGATAACGGCGATTTTATGAAATGAGACAACCCCTTTAAGGGATTAAATTTTTAATGTGTTTGGAGTGTAGGCTACAGTTTTAGGGTATGTTTTGAGGACTTTTCAGGGAAAGATCAAAACTACATACAGTAATTGCCATGGAACTATTTTAGAACCCTAAACCTAGCCAATGTACTATGTGATTGAATTCACTTTGGAACATAAAATTAATAAAATGAAATATAATACTTAATGTACTGTATACCCAACCTTTCAACAAACTTTGCATTAATCAATAATACATTATATGTACATGAGGAATAATAATATTTCACTTGTATTTGCCATTTAGCAGTTTTCTCCTATTTTTTATGGACACTTGTACTATTGATTTAAGTTGTCTGAAAAGTTAGTGTCCATTTAAATAATTTTCCAAAATATCTGAAATGCGAAGTTGTTATGAGAGCTTCATTAAGCTGTGGAGTGTACAGCAAGCAATGGTACTCTATCAAAGAACGATGCTAATAAATAGTGTTGAACGAATCGAGCTTTGGATCATATATCCAAAGTTGATTTGTTCAAACACTTCATTTTAATTCTGTATGGAGACCTGTCTCCGTACAGCATTAAAATATATTGCCTCCGTGGAAGCCAAAATCACACGAGACTTCAGTGAATGAATTTGGTAATCACTTCTGCATCTTTAAAAATATTTTAAAATTGCAATCCGAAGTCAGGTATGGTACCAACTTCGGATTGCAATTTTAAATGTTTTTAAAGATACAGAAATTTATACCAAATTCATTCACCAAAGTATCGCACGACTTTGGCTGAAACAAATGTAGCCTCCATGGAGGGAATCATTTTAATACTGTACAGAGACAGGTCTCCGTACAGCATTGAAACGAAATGTTTGAACAAATCGACATCTTATTAAGTTTGTAGCAAAGTCAAAAGTCAGATGTAGACAATATTCAAGGACATTACAGGTAGAATATTTACAGCTGCAAGAAACTATTTGCTATACATCATAGAAAATACAAAAACCACTAATTCAATGAAATCTAGTTCAATGGTTTATCTGTATCTCTCAGCTTAAAACTATGGCCAAGTAATTCTAACTCATTAGATAACAGGATAACAGAAATATAACTACAAACCTTAACATGTTGAGACCACATAGGAGAATATTTCCAGTGCTTTGTCTATATCTTTGTAAGATGGATAAACTAAGAGGATTTTCAATGTCTTAGGGTCTATCTTAGAGTTATAGGCTAGGCACGGAAACACAGAATTCCAGAGTGACCACCGTTAGTAAAAGGCCTTTGATTTTCCCCTTTGATACGTGATGATTACTTTTTAATAGAAAAAATGATCCGATACTATAAAGTACTGTAATATAACTTATTCCCTTTTCCTTCCACAAATACAGTGAAAGGCCTGGGATGTGATTAGTCAAAGCATCTAGGGGTATAGGTTGCTTCGTTCTAGGCATGGAGCTGTGGTGCATCCCATTTGCCATACTGACAAAGTTGCAATTACTGTAGGAAGAACATAGTTTTACCCCGGGGAAATGGATATTGGTAGAAAAAGCAATGTTTCGAGGTTATATACATATATATACAGATAGGCAAGCTTCAAAATGCTATAATTTGTCAGATCAAAGATTTGCCCAATATCTAGACTGTTCTATTTAAAAGGAATGGGGCTTTCATGGGCTAATCCAGTTAAAAAAACAAAAAAAACACATACTCACCTTATCCACTGGATCATGAAGAGACAGTATCAGCCTTCTTGATTGAAGACACTGCGAAAAATCTGATATGTTGACCTGATGACTTCATCACGTTGGCCTGACGTGGTGACATCATCACTGATAACGGTACTGCTTCTGGCCAGCGCTGTGATGCGCACGTCACCCTGCACAAGATTTCGCATGGTTTCTGCAATCAAGATGGCCGTGACGACCTCTTTGGCCGCAGATGAATGAGGTATTTCAGGAAAAAAAGATTTGTTACCATGAAGCACAAGGAAATTTGGCCTTGCAGCAAATCAAATTTTTCCTAAAATTTGGATTGAAGTCCACTTTGGATACTTTGATTCACTCAACGCTAGTAATGAGCTAAGTTTGGGACTCCTATTCCTCCAGCACATTGGACATGTTTGGACATTGTGGAGGTCAGTGGCGTACATAGAGAATTAGAGATGAGCGAATCTTAAAAGATTTACTTCGGTGAATGTTTGTCGAATTTATAAAAAGATTTGTTCTTAACACAAATTTTTTCGGTCAAAGCTGCTTTAAAAAATATTCGTTATTCTGGTCGTGTTCTGCGAACATTTCTGCACAAATAACGAATATACAGTTGTTTAAGGTACGCTATAAGTGAATACGTACGCATGAGCGTACAAAATGCGTACGAATCCTTAGCGTACTATTGTCTTGCTATTGCGTATTATGCAGGAACACACGACGCTGGCAAAATGGCATCCAGACGTTCTTCAGCATTTAGCTCTGGAAAGCTTAAATACATGGTCCGGCTGATGGACCGGCAGGATTACAATGGCACACACCGACACCCAAACCAGCAGAAGAAGGAGATACTGCAGCAGGTGATCCGAGGCTTGCGCCATCGCTTTGACACAGTGCGGATCCCAGGCCAGATCAGGTGGAAATGGTCTGATTTCAAGTTCAAGTGCTCAGAGCGGGCACTTACTGAGATCCGCACAGAGATACAACAGGGTGAGTAACAAAATAGTAAAAACATGTTAAAAAATTAGTGTACTGTATTGTATATATACCAGTGCCAATAATGAAAGCCATATAGAAGCACAACGGGGGCGTGCATAGTGCGCTGCAGCACTTTTCTTTCTTTCATGCTAGGCCACGCCTCTAACTCCACCCAAACAAGTGAAGGTATTCTTAGATACGTGCCCCTTCACAGTAATTTGTCTTAGGCTACTTTCACATATGTGGTGGTGATCCGGCAGGCTGTTCCGCTGTATTTGTCTGGCCAATTCCCGGTGTTCTTGCCAGGTGATGGCCGGATCAGTGCCGTCCCCCATTATTGTTAATGGGGCTGGCCATTCTCCCATTTGTGTCAGGCAAATGCGCTAGTGTGAAAGAAAGTACCCATAGATATATACCCCTTCATAGTAAGCGCTTTCTCCTCCTACACACAGACTCAAAGACATGCTCATGATACAGTTAATATGAGTGGGTGATATCAAAAATATTCCCACGTTAATGATATTAAGAAATGTATTGAGATAATGGTATATATCGCAATAAATACCCATTTAGAAGAAAAAAAAATGGATATGGCCCTCCTCTCACCCATAATATCTTCATAGTAGTATACAGTATTAGTATTAAAACGGTCATCATAACAATTGTGTATGGATTTATGTTGCAGAGCAACGTCATCGACATCATCGTCCCCATCGAGGCCATACGTAAATATGTAAACATATTTAATTTATTTTTGATCCAGGCTACGTGGGAGTGCAGCTTCAGTAATACAGTAGAGCACTAGTGGTTAGGAATGGGATCCAGCCCCGAACTATTCAGATGTATCAACATCAGAAGCTACAACTGTTCATTAGAGTTGAATATAATGCCATTATTTAAAGGGAGTCTGTCACCTCATTTTCACCTATATAACAGCACTGCCCCACAGAAGATTACATACACATCCCAGACATACCTGTGTGCACTGTGTGTCTGTATTCCATGTCCAGAAAAAGCACTTTTATTCTGCAGGAAAACAGCTCCCAAGTGCCCAGCTGAAAGTGAAACTAAAAACAGCTCTCTCTCCCAACTTGATTTCTAACAGCTATATCTTCTGATATACTGGATGTAATGCTGTGATTATGATTATGTGATTATGGTATCATTTGAAAGCTTGGAATATCAGCTTTCAAAGAAGGTCAGAACCATTTTTCTATCTGCTACCAATCCCAAGATATGAGCAGCTAAAGCAGCCCTCCCCTCTTCAGTCTGGTTTGCTTTGAGCACTTGCAGCAGCAGAGCCAGGCACTTTGGAGCTGTTTTCCTGCAGAATAAAAGTGCTTTTCCTGGACATGGAATAAAGGCACAAAGTGCACACAGGTATGTCTGGGGTGTGTATGCTATCTTCTGTGGGGCAGTGCTCTTAGTTATATAAGTGAAAATGAGGTGACAGACTCCCTTTAATGATTTATGACAGCTGCTGCACCACATAGGAGCGCCTCTCACCCTCCTCCACCACAACAGTGAGAGAGGACCCCACCTGCCCCTCCAACACCACCAGCCCAACTTCCAGAGGTAGAAGGTAGGTAAAATAAAAAGTGTAATGGGTGGACCTTCTGTCTTCAAAATATAAGCTAAATGTATGTTTTATTTTTTGTAGCTCCAAGCGTCAGGGAGGAGTTTTCTCCAGGACCATGAGAAGACCATCCATTATGGGTGTCCAGTAAGTACAAACCCCAAACTGACCATGTGTGGCCTTCTCAGTGAGCAGTTCAAAGAAAAAAAAAATGGCTCAATAAAGATACTTTTTACTGAATAACTCAGATAGCTAGATATACCAAATATTTAATGACATGCAATTGCTAAAGTATTCTGACCCAGGTGCTGGTTTGAAAGTTTAGAATATTTTTTGTGGGACAACCCCTCTAACTCGATCATACTAATTATATTACTGTTTCCACCCCTACAGATATCCCGTCAGACTTTGAGGTGGAGGCAGCCTTACGCCGCTTTGACAACTGGCTCTATGCTGCCTCCCAGCTTATTCGCGTCCTGCGGCTGGAGCTCAGAGAAATGCAGGCGATGATGATCAGATGTCGTCAAAGGCCGGCGTAACCTTTTTTTTTCTTTTGTTTACTTATTTATTTTTTGTTAAAAGTTATTATTTATTACTAAAATTATTCTAAAATCTTTTCTTTAATTGTTTTTTAAACCTTTACCCCCATCCTGACATACTGTGAAGACGACAGGGGTGTCTCTTTAGGCCGGAGCCTCCAAAAATTGGCCAAAGGCCATTTTTCCCGGATTAATGAACACAGGCTGTCTTCAGGCCAAGCAATAATAAATTACACACACTACGGTTCCTGTATTACAGTAAGAGAAATGGCTTGGCTTGTTTGGACAACAAGCCTGTAAACATTCTCCCTTGTAGTAAAGAGTGGCAGTGAAAATTATACAGTACAGACCAAAAGTTTGGACACACCTTCTCATTCAAAGAGTTTTCTGTATTTTCATGACTATGAAAATTGTAGATTCACACTGAAGGCATCAAAACTATGAATTAACACATGTGGAATTATATACTTAACAAAAAAGTGTGAAACAACTGAAAATATGTCTTATATTCTAGGTTCTTCAAAGTAGCCACCTTTTGCTTTGATTACTGCTTTGCACACTCTTGGCATTCTCTTGATGAGCTTCAAGAGGTAGTCACCTGAAATGGTATTCCAACAGTCTTGAAGGAGTTCCCAGAGATGCTTAGCACTTGTTGGCCCTTTTGCTTTCACTCTGCGGTCCAGCTCACCCCAAACCAGGAGGCCAGGTCATCTGGCGTAGCACCCCATCACTCTCCTTCTTGGTCAAATAGCCCTTACACAGCCTGGAGGTGTGTTTGGGGTCATTGTCCTGTTGATAAATAAATGATGGTCCAACTAAACACAAACCGGATGGAATAGCATGCCGCTGCAAGATGCTGTGGTAGCCATGCTGGTTCAGTATGCCTTCAATTTTGAATAAATCGCCAACAGTGTCACCAGCAAAGCACCCCCACACCATCACACCTCCTCCTCCATGCTTCACGGTGGGAACCAGGCATGTAGAGTCTATCCGTTCACCTTTTCTGCATCGCACAAAGACACGGTGGTTGGAACCAAAGATCTCAAATTTGGACTCATCAGACCAAAGCACAGATTTCCACTGGTCTAATGTCCATTCCTTGTGTTCTTTAGCCCAAACAAGTCTCTTCTGCTTGTTGCGTGTCCTTAGCAGTGGTTTCCTAGCAGCTATTTTACCATGAAGGCCTGCTGCACACAGTCTCCTCTTAACAGTTGTTGTAGAGATGTGTCTGCTGCTTGAACTTTGTGTGGTATTGACCTGGTCTCTAATCTGAGCTGCTGTTAACCTGGGATTTCTGAGGCTGGTGACTCGGATGAACTTATCCTCCGCAGCAGAGGTGACTCTTAGTCTTCCTTTCCTGTGAGCCAGTTTCTTTGTAGCGCTTGATGGTTTTTGCAACTGCACTTGGGGACACTTTCAAAGTTTTCCCAATTTTTCGGACTGACTGACTTTCATTTCTTAAAGTAATGACGGCCACTTGTTTTTCTTTACTTAGCTGCTTTTTTCTTGCCATAATACAAATTCTAACAGTCTATTCAGTAGGAGCTGTGTATCCACCTGACTTCTGTCCAACACAACTCATGGTCCCAACCCCATTTATAAGGCAAGAAATCCCACTTATTAAACCTGACAGGGCACACCTGTGAAGTAAAAACCATTTCAGGTGACTACCTCTTGAAGCTCATCAAGAGAATGCCAAGAGTGTGCAAAGCAGTAATCAAAGCAAAAGGTTGCTACTTTGAAGAACCTAGAATAGAAGACATATTTTAAGTTGTTTCACACTTTTTTGTTAAGTATATAATTCCACATGTGTTAATTTATAGTTTTGATGCCTTCAGTGTGAATCTACAATTTTCATAGTCATGAAAATACAGAAAACTCTTTGAATGAGAAGGTGTGTCCAAACTTTTGGTCTGTACTTGTATATGGGCTTTTCATGGGTGGCACGAGCAGTAGTAGTAGGGGACAGGGTATATCAGCACAGCAGAGAGTGAATAGTAAATACAACAAACTGTGGTGGAGTATAACAATTTCTGCTAAAATGTAACTTGTAACGGGAGGCGGAGGTAGACAACAGTGTAACAATTTTATTTTTTAATACCATTTTTTCCTATTTTTCATTTTTTTTAATTAATTTTTTAAGGCTCCATTTCCAAATGGTAAAAACAACTAAGAACGGTGGAGTATAACAATGGCTGCTAGCCTGCTAAGTGCTAATGTTGAAATTGGAGGCGGAGGTAGACAATAGTTTTTTAATTTTAATAACATTTTGGGGTTTTTGGTTTTGGGAGTTCAGGTTCGCTCATCCCATGACACAAGCCGTTTGGCATGCAACTTTATATGACCGGCTGACTGTAACAGAGGGAAGACACTGGGACAATTTCAGCCTGCCAGGCCTGATCTAATCATCTGCCTCAGCAAGAGGAGTGTGAAAATCAGAGCTAATCCTGCCTTGATTCATTTTTATAAAGGTGTTTTTTTGGACACTGCCAGGAGACAATTTGGTCCGTTTGGGCGGTGCTAAAATCCCTTTCAGACATGACACTGGTGCCTGGGCAGGAAAGAAGCCCTAGTGCATAGTGGGTAAGTTCCAGCCACTGTTGTATTCTGGCTGCCCAGAAGTCCAGGGGGTCTGAGAACAGGCTTTGCGAGCCAGACTGCAGGTAAGCCTGAACCTGGTCATTGAGGCGGGTGGACTAAGCCTGCTCATTTTGCTGCGCCTGTTGGGAGGCTGAAAAAAATTGTTGCATCATACTCATGAGGCTTAACTGGCTGCTGCTGGTTGTGGAAGGAGGTGGGTGACTCTGCCGGGCCTCCCTTTCAGAGACGCTGGCACCAGGCTGGGGCTGGCTTAAA
>ONZH01003005.1:0-20678 GCA_900303285.1 Rhinella marina
GCCTCTCTAACCACAATTTTTAAGGAAGGCCAACAGCCTCTCTAAACTCAATTTTTACCCAGGGCAAACAGCCTCTCTCACCACAATTTTTAGCATGTGATATTCGTGTTTTTTAAGGTTGACATTTATCAAGATGAACAAGGTCTGGATTTCCCCTGACTTCACTACCCCACCACAGGAAAGCGGCTGAACACTTTTAGGGTGTATTGGATACACTGTTTTTTCATGTAGGCCCTCCACCATAATGTTTTCAACGGTCAGCTCACCAGCAGGCCTTCAATCTCAATTTTTCACGGGTGTGTCTGATGCCCTCCTTTATGTGTAATAAAAGGTGTATTGGAGTGCCTGTTACTTGTAATTTTTGTCAGACTTGTCACTTTGTGCATAGACTTTATGAGTGTATGAGGCCCACGACAAGAACAATTGTTCCACAATGTGAATGAGGCCCTTCTTTATACCCATTGTATTGGAGTGCCTGTTCCGTGTAATTTTTGGCAGCACTTGCGCTTTACGTACAAGTCAATATATGTTTCATAACAATATTTCTTCACAGTATGTCAGGAAGGGGTTAAAGGTTTAAAAAAAAAACAATGAAAACAGGTTTTAGAATACATTTTTTAATAATAATAATAATAATAATAACTTGGAACTTTTAAATAAAAATAAATACAAAAAGTAAAGAAAAAAATTAAGCTGGCCTTTGCCGATGTGCGGCCATCATAGCTTACAGCTGTTGGTGCTCCAACTGTAGGCTGCGAAGGAGGTGGGAGGCAGCATGTAGCTTCGTTTCAAATCGCCGTAAGGCGGCCTCCACCTCAAAGTCGGTGGGGGATATCTGTAGGGGTGGAAACAGTAATATAATTAGTATGATTCAGTTAAAGGGGTTTTCCCACGAAAAATATTCTAAACTTTCAAAGCAGCACCTGGATCTGAATACTTTAGCAGTTACATGTCATTAAATATTTTGTATATCTACTAGAACTGACTCAGTTATTCAGTGAAATGTATCTTCATTGAGACATTTTTTTCTTATCTCTTTGAACTGCTCACTGAGAAGGCCGCACATGCTTAGTTTAAATCTCCAACTGCCTTCTGTCCTGAGCTGTGATAGGCACACAAGTCCTGACATGCAGCAGAATAGACACTAGTCACACTACTCTTGAGTAACCAGCTTGATGTAGCAGAGTAATTGGGGCAGCTTTCTGGATCTATGTGAGGTTCAGGGCTGTTTCTCGCTTTGTTAAAAAGAGATTGCCAATGTACTATAATATTATGCGATGTATGTCACATTTTTGTTAAATATTTTTGGGGTAACACAAGTTTCTACTACTTTCACTACCTTGATTTTAAAATTATTGTGATATGTCTGCTTCACTAACCACTTGGAGAACATAATGTGTACACAGTCTAGTTATCAATAACATGTTGGGTGGCATGATCCTTGTGCTTGAAAATATTACACTTCTGTGAATTAGCTTATATTTTGAAGACAGAAGTTCCACCCATTACACTTTTTATTTTACCTATCTTCTACCTCTTCAAGTTGCCCTGGAGGTGTTGGGGGGGCAGGTGGGCTCCTCTCTGGCGGGGATGTAGGAGGGTTAGAGGGGCTCCTCTGTGGTGCAGCAGCTGTCAAAAATCATTAAATAATGGCATTATATTCAACTCAAATGAACAGTTGTAGTTTCTGATGTTGATACATCTGAATGGTTTGGGGCTGGATCCCATTACTAATCACTAGTGCTCTTATATCACTGCAGCTGCACTCCCACATAGCCTGGATTAAAAATAAATTAAATATGTTTAGACTTACTAGAAGCAGCAGGTCCTCCAGGGGCCGTCCAGGCATGACGGTGACGTACACAATTGTTATGATGACCGTTTTAACCCCTTCAACCCTGTTTTCACTTTCCTGCCCAGGCCATTTTTTGCTAATCTGACATGTGTCACTTCATGTGGTAATAACTTTGGAACGCTTTTACTTATCCAGGCCATTCTGAGACTGTTTTCTTGTCACATATTGTGCTTTATGACAGTAGTAAATTTGTGGCAAAATATTTCATTTTTATTTATAAAAAGATACCAAATTTAACATTTTTTTTTTAAAAATTGCAAATTTGCAAATTTCAATTTTTCTACTTTCAAAATACATACAGATGTAGCAGCTCTGGCGCTCACAGCAGGATCGCGTGAGCGCAGAGCGATATCACTTCAGTCATTAAATAAAAGTGTAGTTACATGAAACCACCACCAGATGGCGCATGGAACTACAGTTTTAATGGTAAGACTTCAGCGGAGCTCCGATCTCCTTGAGGAAATCGAGGCTTCGCTGGAGTTTTAAAACCCACCCCCTCCAGATTAAAACATTGGTGGCGCAGTGCGCCCTCCTCCCCCCTTAGTGTAAAAACATTGGTGGCGCAGTGCGCCCTTCACCCAGCCCCCCCAGTATTAAAACATTGGTGGCGCAGTGCGCCCGCACCCCCCCCCATTAAAAAGCATTGGTGGCGCAGTGCCCCAACTGCCCCAGTATAAGATACATTGGTGGCAG
This sequence comes from Rhinella marina, assembly GCA_900303285.1. Classification (NCBI taxonomy): domain Eukaryota; kingdom Metazoa; phylum Chordata; class Amphibia; order Anura; family Bufonidae; genus Rhinella; species Rhinella marina. The sequence continues at coordinate 2,549 of ONZH01003005.1, forward strand.
TGGGGATCGGAGCCCAGCAGCATTTCGCTGGACTCCGATCAGTTACCATGGCAACCGGACGCCTCCGGTTACCATGGCAACCGGACGCCTCCGGTTACCATGGCAACTCCAGTATACAATACATTGGTGGCGCAGTGCGCCCGACACCCCCCCCTCGGTTTAAAACATTGGTGGCGCAGTGCGCCCAACACCCCCCCTCGGTTTAACACATTGGTGGCGCAGTGCGCCCTCCCCCCAGTATAATAAACATTGGTGGCAGTGGCCACAGGCGCCCCCCCCCCTCTTTTCATTGGTGGTGCAGTGGGGACCTGACCGGAGCCCAGCGGTGTAATCGCTGGGCTCCGATCAGTTACCATGGCAACCAGACGCTTTTTTTAAATAAATTAATTTTAAAAAATGGCGTGGGGTCCCCCCCTTTTTTCATTTTCCAGCCAGATACAACCAGCAGCAGCAGCCTGGCACTACCAGGGTGGGAAGGGACACGGATATTGGCCCTTCCCAGCCTAATGGTACCAGCCTGCAGCCGCCCCAGAGCCAGACCCTCAATTTAGAAGGTCCGGTCCTGCGGGTACCCGGCTCTTCCCGACACCCCTGGGCGGTGGGTGCCGAGGTAATAGGTGTTGGGGTTAGTGCTGGCCATACCGGCAATCACTAAGCCCAGTATTAGTAATCAGGGCCGTCTGTAGATAGCCGTGATTACTAAAACTGTAGTATTGTAAAAAAATAATACATACACACAAGTATAAAATATTTTATTGAAATAAACACTCCCCCAGACCCCTGTTTGACCATTTTATTTAAAAAATAAAAAAGCTGGTCCGACGTAGTCCACCGAATCCGACGTAGTCCTCTGCATTCACGACCCTGAAAAATAGAAAACAAACACACAAACACAGAGCACTTACCTCCTCCTCCTCAGCAGCAGCCTCTTCCTTCTTCTGCCTCTCCTCAGGCTTGTGATGCTCCTCAACCTTCTGGGACTGGACAGGGGCCACAAAAAAAACGTAAAACGCAAATAAATAAAATAAAAAAACATACACATGTTGGGTATCGCCACATCCTTAACAACCTGCTCTACGAACATCTCACATCACCTCACCCCTCGGCTAAAAGCAGTAAAAAAAATAAAATAAAAACGGTGTCAAAAAAGGCATTTTTTGGCACCTTACATCACAAAAAGTGTAATACAAAGAGATCAAAAAGGCGTATGCCCCCCAAAATATTACCAATCTAACCGTCACCTCGTCCCGCAAAAAAGTAGCCTCTACCTGAGAAAATTGCTCAAAAAAATAAAAAAACTACAGCTCTCACACTGTGGAGACACTAAGAAATCTTTTTTTTTTTTTTCCAAACAGGATATTACTGTGTAAAACGCGAATAAATTAAAAAAACGTACGCATGTTGGGTATCGCCACGTCCGAAAAAAACCCTGCTCTAGGAAAATCTCACATCACCTGACCCCTCAGCTAAAAGCAGTAAAAAAAATAAAATAAAAACGGTGTCAAAAAAGCTATTTTTTGTCACCTTACATCACAAAAAGTGTAATATAAAGCGATCAAAAAGGCGTATGCCCCCCTAAAATAGTACCAATCTAACCGTCACCTCGTTCCGCAAAAAAGTAGCCCCTACCTGAGAAAATCGCCCAAAAAATAAAAAAACTACAGCTCTCACACTGTGGAGACACTAAGAAATCTTTTTTTTTTTTCCAAACAGGATATTACTGTGTAAAACGCGAATAAATTAAAAAAACGTACACATGTTGGGTATCGCCATGTCCGTAAAACGCTGCTCGACGAAAATCTCACATCACCTGACCCCTCAGCTAAAAGCAGTAAAAAAAATAAAATAAAAACGGTGTTAAAAAAGCTATTTTTTGTCACCTTACATCACAAAAAGTGTAATATAAAGTGATCAAAAAGGCGTATGCCCCCCTAAAATAGTACCAATCTAACTGTCACCTCATCCCGCAAAAAAGTAGCCCCTACCTGAGAAAATCGCCCAAAAAATAAAAAAACTACAGCTCTCACACTTTGGAGACACTAAGAAATCTTTTTTTTTTTTTCAAACAGCATATTACTGTGTAAAACGCGAATAAATAAAAAAAGTACACATGTTGGGTATCGCCATGTCCGTAACACCCTGCTGTACGAAAATATCACATCACCTCACCCCTCAGCTAAAAGCAGTAAAAAAATAAAATAAAAATGGTGTCAAAAAAGCTATTTTTTGTCACCTTATATCACAAAAAAATAAAAGGTACAGATGTTATTCATCCTTCTGTTTTTTGGGGATCCGCAAAAAAAGGATGACATATGGATACATCCTTTCCGTTTTTTGCGGAAAAACGGAACGGATGTCCTGGAAAAAGAGTTTTTTGCGGACCAACGGACCAACTATGTTTTGGCATAGTTTTTTTAAAAAAAATTTTTTACAGCATTCACCTGGGGGGCCAGCTCATGTAATATTTTTATATAGCAGGTTGTTACGGACGTGGTGATACCCAATATGCCTAACATTTTTATTTTTAGAAAGTTTTACACATTAGATTTATTTTTGAACAGAATAAAATCTTTTTTTTTGTGTTGACATATTTTTTTAATTTTTTGGGCGATTGTCTCAGGTAGGGTATAATTTTTCCGGGACAAGATGATGGTTTGATTGGTACCATTTTGGGTTAAATACGCCTTTTTGATCACCTGCTATTACACTTTTTGTGAGGGAAGGTGACCAAAAAAAATGTCTGTTTTGACAGGTTTTTTTTGTTTGTTTTTTTACTGCGTTCACCTGGCGGGGTGGATGATGTTATATTTTTATAGAGCCGGTCGATACGGACGCGGCGATATCTAATATGTATACTTTTCTTTTTTTCCCCTTTTTTTACAATTTTTTTTAACTTTATTTTGGGAAAAGTGTACTTTTTTTTACTTAAAATTTTTATTTTTTGTAAAAATATTTTTTTTTTTTACTTTTTTTTCACATTTTTTCACTTTATTTAATTTTTGGGGGTCTGATCCCCTTAACAATGCATTACAATACTGTTCTATTGTCATACATTGGCTGTAAATGTATTACTCAATGTAATACACTTACAGCTTGCTTCCTGTCCGATCCAGGGGGCTGGATCGCATAGGCAAGCAGGGATAGCAGCCACGATGCCCAAGGAAGGCATCGGGCTGCTATCCAAGCCATCGGGTCCCCGTCACAGCAGCACGGGGACCCGATGGACTCCCCTTCCTCCCGCATCGCATGTGCCGCGGTCAGTGCTGACTGCGGCACATCAAGGGTTAATATGCCTGCATTGGTGAAAACACCGATGCAGGTGTATGCAGCAGGGGTCCGGCTACTGCACCCGCCCGATCAGCGCGCCGTACTAGTACGGCGCTGGGCGGCAAGTCCCTTCCCGCAGCGCCGTACATGTACGGCGCTGGGTGGGAAGGGGTTAATACTAACAGTGTATACTACTATGAAGATATTATGGGTGAGAGGAGGGAGATATGATGTGGAGTGGGAATTTCATGTGAAGGGAACATAGAATATCTGGGGTGCATATTTGATCAAGGGGCATTTGTTGGGAGGGGTGGGGGGTTGAATGAATGAATAAAAGATGTCTGTGTGTCACATTCTGCAGGTACAAACATAAATATAAATAAAGCACATACAATGCACTAGCATACCATAGCTCCAGTCCCAACCATTCCGGATTAGGCGGGACAGTCAGGATTTTAGCGGCTGTTTCCGGGAACGGGTGGCTATGTCCTGTGGTCAGCTGTCTTTGCATCCATAGGAACAGGGGCGGATTGGCCATAGACCTTACAGGGAAATTTCCCGGTGGGCCGATGCCCAGGGGGCCTCCTGGACCCTCCTCACTGCCGGCCAGTGGATGTTTTTGGGGATGTATTTTGTGCTGCTTGTGGTATTGTGTGATTGACTGTGGTATTTGGCTCTGTTGGGGTGGTATAATGTGCCACAATATGGTATTGCTGGCCCTGCCTTCCATCAGTTTGGACCCAACTACAAAATGGGGCCACTTTTAGTATTTTTCCAGGGCCACTTTAAGTTCCCAGTCCGCCCCTGCATAGGAAGCAGAGACGGGTGACGGTAAGCAGGGAGCAGTCCCTTCACCTTCCCCGACATCCAGTATAATGTCTCCTTGTGGCCCCCATACAGTATAATGTCTTCTCCTTGTGGTCCCAAGTGTTTTTTTCTTCTAAATGGGTATTTATCGCAATAAATTTCTTAATATCATTATCGTGGGAATATTTTTTAAATCACCCACTCCAGACACATTAGCTGCAGCATGAGCATGTCTTTGAGTCTGTGTGTAGGAGGAGGAAGCACTAACTATGAAGGGGCATATATCTAAGGGTACTTTCATACTAGCGCTAAAGATCCGGCAGGCTGTTATGGCCTGGAACAGCCCACCGGATCTCTCCGGATCTGGCATTTGCCTGACACAAACGGGAGAACGACCAGCCCCATTAACAATAATGGGGGACGGTGCTGATCCGGCAAGAACGCCGGGAATTGGCAGGACAAATAGAGCGGAACAGCCTGCAAGATCACCGCCGCATATGTGAAAGTAGCCTAAAGCAAATTACTGGGAAGGGATACGTATCTGAGAATACCTTCACTTGTTTGAGTGGAGTTAGAGGCGTGGCCTAGCATGAAAGAAAATTGCTGCAGTGCACCACGCACGCCCACGTTGTCCTTCCATACGGTTTTCAATATTGGCACTGGTACATATACAATACAGTAAACTAATTTTTTAACATGTTTTTACTTTTCAAATATTTTGTTACTCACCCTGTCGTATCTCTGCCCGGATCTGACTAGCTGCTCTGGGCACTTTAATTTTAAATCCGACCATTTCCTCTGGATCTGGCCCGGGGTCCGCACACTGTGAAAGCGATGGCGCAAGCCTCAGATCACCTGCTGCACAATTTCTTTTTTCTGCCGATTGGGGTGTCGGTGTGTGCCATCGTACTCCTGGCTGTCCATCTTCCTGACCATATGTTTGAGCACAGGAATGCCTGCTTGCCATCTTGACAAATTGTATCTGCCTCTGAGGACTGTACGCCGCAGCCTAGCGTCATGCATGCATTCGCAAGACTTGCAAGTGGTAATGGTTTCACCTTTGAATTCGTACGCAACAGCGTATAGAGCAAAAGCATATAGTAGCGTACAGTAGCAATAGTGTACGCTTTATCGGACAAGGTTCTGTCGCTCCTTGCACTGTCTCTGCCTGCTCTATGTATGCTGCCCCTGGTGTTCCCGTTCCATTTCCGTGGTGTTTCCATCAGTTTCAGAGGTTTTCAGGTGTTTAGGCAACCTTGCGTGCGAATAACTTTGGTCCACCGCAAAAATGCTCGTATCTCCCATTGACTTCAATAGGATTCGTTATTACGTACGAATATTTTGAAGAATTAAATCCGAGTACCGAGCACACGTATATTTTAGTATTCTCTCATCTCTAGTCAGAAGAACAGAAAACTAAAAAAAAAAAAATAAAAAAGAGCATCCAAAACAGAGATAAAATGTAATGTAAATATTTGCATCTCAATTGTGTTTTGGACCCACTCCTGCTTTTGACTAACAAATTCTTATCAAATACTTACTGTGTGAAAGAGGCCATACAGATGCTCAAAACATAGGATCCTTTTTTTTTTCTTTTCTTCTGATAGTTTAGAAGAAGGGAAAAATAAACTATGATGTAAACACTGCCAAACAGTGACAATAGTGTCCCATAACAGAGTGGGGAGGGGGGCCAACAGCAGTGGCAGCAACAGGGACAATAGTGGCCCCATACAGTACAAGATGATGACAGATCACAGTAGTAGCAGAACCTAACATCTGCAGTGTGATAGCAAGACCTAGTGGCATGCATATCCTTTTTAAAAAATTCAACATGTACATATCAGTAGGTCAACAAGCCCCTTTGTAGGGGCTTCAGGTGGGTGGCACCAGGTAGGTGGCAGCATCAGAATGGTGGCAGCTGTATGTGGCCAGAAGTAATGGCCCATTTTGCACAATATTCCAGTGTGCCAGCACCTTACAGTATGTTACAGTATATTATTAGAGGCAGAATGATCTATTCTGTTGCATCAGGCACAAATGTCTAGAAATCCTTGTTGATTCATGCCTGATTCATCTTTATGAATGTTAGACTCGCAACATTTTAGGAGGAAAAGCTAGCTATCTTAGGGAGTAACTATGCCACACTACTGGCTGGGCAGGAAAGCATGTCCATGGAAAACTCGGCCAGTTGAAGCCTAATTTCAAGTTTGCATGCCCAGTAGTCCAGAGGATCTTGGATCATGGGTGACAGGGTGCAGTCTAAGTATGCCAGCACCTATTAGTTGAGGTTCTGCTGCATGTCCTGCTGCTGCCCTCGGCCAGTCATGGCAGTGGAGCATGAGTGTAGAGGGTCCCCTCGGTCAGATCTTACTGAGGACAGGCCATGGTGCTGGTAGGCAGTGACAAACCGACTACACAGGAAGTCTCTTTAGTACTTCATTTTTGCACCCTTCTCTGAAGGATTATAAAAGCCACCATTTTTGATCGGTAGCAAGGGTCTAACAATGTAGAAAGCCAGTAGTCATCCCTCTGCCGAATACTGACAATGGAGCTGTCACAACACAAACAAGAAAGCATGTATCTGGCCACTTGGCACTCAGAGGGCCTCTCTGTCTCTATCTCTACTGCATACTGCCATGGTCTGTCGTGGTCATCTGTGTCATCTTCGTTGTCCTCCTCCAACCACCTAATTGTGTATAGAATTCATAAGCGTTAATGTCCTTCTCCTCATCAGGACTCCAGTGGCCATGAGATGTAGGTGCCATGTCTTCTGTCCCCTTACCAGTCAGATTTGTCAGCATCTCCTCCAGGAAGTGAAGAGGTGGAATTAAATCATTTGTCTCGTAGTTCTGCTTACTGACCAATAAAGTGGCTTTCTCAAAGGGCCTGATCAAACGGCACGAGTCATGCATGAGCTGCCACTGGCTAATGTGGAAGTTACACTGGCAAGTAAACCTGTCCATCTGCAGCATTAATAAATCGTTGACCATCTTCCTATGCTCATACAGTCTAACATATGGAGCGTGGAGTTCCAGTGGGTGGAAATGTGGCATATCAGGCGATGTTGGGGAAGAGCATTTTGCCTTTGTAGCTAAAGCAGAGCCTGTTTTACAGAATAAGAATGACTGAAGTGCATGCACAGTTTACTGTACAATTTTAACAGCTCTTGCAGTCCAGTGTAAGGGGCTGTTCAGATGGCCATGCTTTTGCGGATCCGCAAAAATGTGGATCCACAAAAGCATAGATGCCGGCCAGTGTGTGTTCCGCAATTTGCGGAACACACGGCCCAGCACCCAATTCAAAATCTATTCTTGTCCACTATTGTGGACAAGAATAGGACATGTTCTTTTATTTGCAGGGCCATGGCACAGAGCCGCGGCTGCCCGCTCTCGTTGAACGGGCCGGAGTGAACGGAGTGGGCCGGAGTGAACGGGCCCGCATCTATTCTGCAAAATTGCGGAACAAATGGGGACCAGTTCCCACAGTTGTGTGAATGGGCCCTAATACTTGAGGAACCAGGTGACAAAGAGATTGAAAACATGCACCATGCAGGACACATGGGTCAGCTCTCCCTGACGCAGGGCAGACAAAATGTTCTTCTTGTTACCAGTAACCATGGTTCATATCTCCATTTGGCGAGGAGACAGCCAGTGTTCGATTTCTTTATTGATGACGTTAAGCAGTTCCTACCCGGTGTAGCTTTGTTCACCAAGGCTGACCAGGTGCAGAACAGCGTGACATCCAGCTTTGCATAAGTCAGTGATGATGAACCTTTTAGAGACCGAGTGCCCAAACTGCAACCCAAAACCCACTTATTTATCGCAAAGTGCCAACCCAGCTATTTTACCTGAATAGCGTGGCTAAACACAGGCCCCAGTAAAATGAATTGCCCTTTTGATGCCTCCTAGTATTAAAAATGTCTCATTAGTGTCTCCCAGTATTAATAATGCCCCATTAATGGCCCCTACTATTAATAAGCCTCCATTAGTGGTCCCCAGTATTAATAAGGCCCCCATTAATGACCTCCAGTAAAATGAATGCCCCCATTAGAGGCCACAGTATTATTAATGTGCCCTTCCCCACTCTTATTATGCAAAAAACCATATTACTTACGGTAATTTCCTTTTCTTGAATCCTCCATGACGGCATACGATGAGAGATGGCCCGCCTCCAACCAGGTAGGGACAGGAAGAATAAATTTGACCCTCCTCTGGCTCCTCCTCAGTGTCTTACTGGACCGACAGCCTAGAGAGTCTATTCATGCATGTATACACCTTCACCAATACACCTTTTTTTTTTTTTTTTGGGTGGGAAACCACTTATGCCGTCATGGAGGATTCAAGAAAAGGAAATTACCGTAAGTAATATGTTTTTTCCTCTTCATCCTCCATGACAGCATACGATGAGATGTAACATATTAACCTTTTTAGGGAGGGACAATGGCCTGTAAGACTTTTCTCCCGAAGGCCAGATCTTGTTTATAATTTGTATCTATCCTATAATGTTTCACAAAGGTATGCGGACAAGACCATGTCGCTGCCCTGCAAATCTGCTCCATAGATCTGCTCGCTCTTTCTGCCCAAGATGCAGAAACTGATCTTGTGGAATTGGCCTTTAGACCTACGGGAGGTTCTAACCCTGATGATCTGTAGGTTTAAAGGATTGTAGATCTAATCCACCTGGCGATTGAGTCCTTTGAAGCCCTATGACCTTTGTATGTACCGAAAAACTGGACAAATAGAAAATCCGTTTTCCTTAAGGATTTGGAAGCTTCTAGGTAGTGTAAAATAGCTCTACGTACATCTATTTTATGAAAACGAGCTTCTCCCTCATTCTTTGGATCTGCGCAAAATGAAGGGACCACAATTTCTTCTTGTCTATGAAAACTTGATACCACTTTAGGTAAGAAGGAATTGTCTAGTCTGAAAATTATTCTATCTGGAAGGATGGTACAGAAAGGTTCCCCTATCTTTAACTCTTGAATTTCTCCTACTCTGCGGGCAGACGTAATAGCCACTAAAAACAAAGTTTTAAGTGTAAGATATTTTAGAGATATTTCTAATATGGGCTCAAATGGAATAGACGTCAGTCCCGAGAGTACTGTGTTTAAATCCCAAGGGGGTACCTTCGACCTGATCAAGGGTCTCAACCGGTCAGCGCTTTTCAGGAAACGAATGACCCACGGGTGATCCGCTATCTTCTTATCAAAAACGGAGCTTAGGGCAGAAACATGGACTCTTAGAGTATTGGGACGTAATCCTTTTTCAAACCCGGACTGTAAAAACCCCAATACTGCCTGGATGGAAAAATCCCCGGAAGATACTTTTCTCCCACTACACCAGGTACAAAAGGAGTTCCAGACTTTAGAATACATTTTTGAGGTAATTTATTTTCTCCCTGCAGACATTGTGTCTATAATAGCATCCGACAAGCCTGCAGATTTCAGAGTTACCCTCTCAGGTTCCAGGATGCTAGATTCAGTCTGTCTACTCTGGGATGGTAAATTGGACCTTGTGATAACAGGTCCTCCTGCCATGGTAGAATCTATGGGCTCTGTATTGACAACCTTTTCAACAGGGGGAACCATGATTTTTTGGCCCAAACGGGGCCACTAGAATAACAATAATAATTGCTACTAGAATAACATGAGCCCTGTCTTGTCTTATCTTTTTTAGAACTCGACCTATTAACTGCAAAGGGGGAACACATAGGCTAGTTGGAAATCCCATACTTTTGACAATGCGTCGATTCCCATATTCCCGTCGTATGGACTCAACGAGAATTTTTTTAAAAATTTTGCATTCTTCCCTGAGGCGAACAAATCGACCTGAGGAAGTCCCCATCTTTCCACTATTTGAAGAAACACTTGCTTTTTTAGGCTCCATTCGGTGGATTTTATCCTGTTCCTGCTTAAAAAATCTGCTTTTGTATTTAGAGTTCCTTTTAAATATACCGCATTGAGAGACAATAGACGTTTTTTTTTCTGCCCAAGCAAATATTCTTTCTGCAACCTGACCTAAATCCTCGCTCTTTGTTCCTCCCTGATGATTTAAATAGGCCACCACAGTAGTGTTGTCCGACCTCACTTGAACATCTTTCCCTACGATTCTTTGTGACACGGCATTTAGAGATTCCTCTACTGCTAGAAGTTCTCTCATGTTTGAGGATAGGGTTTCCTGATGACTGGGCCATTTCCCTTGCACCGCGCGATGGGGATACACAGCTCCCCATCCCCATTTGCTCGCATCTGTTGTTACAATCTGCAGGGGACCTGGGCTCCAAGGAACCCCTTCCTGAAGATGAAGTGGACATAGCCACCACTGCAGGGACAGTTTTAACTGGGAAGGTATCTGGATTCTTGTGTCTAATGACTCCTGACACCTGTCTCAACTCTTCAGAATCCATTTTTGCAGAATACGCAAATGGAATTGCGCCCATTTTACCGCCTGAATGCACTCAAGACTCATTGCGTTCCTGACTGGACAAATGTCTAGTTGTAGAAATTTTTCCACTTTTTCTATAACCCCTGAAACTTTCTGTTCTGGAAGAAAGGTTTTTTGTAGGATAGTATCCAATATCATTCCCAAAAAGATCAATTTTTGGGAAGGACAAGGACTTGACTTTTCCCAGTTTATGATCCAGCCTATCTTGTAAAGGGTCTGGCAGGTCTGGAATACGCTGTTGTTCAAATCCTGTAAGGAACTTCCCACAATCAGAAGGTCGTCTAAGTAGGGGACCACTAACACATTTTTTCTTCTTAAATGGGCCACTACTTCCACCATTAGCTTTGTGAACACCCTTGGTGCGGAGGTAATCCCAAAGGGTAATGCCCGAAATTGAAAATGATAGAGATCTTTCTCTAGAAATACTGCAATTCTTAAAAATTTTTGAGAACTTTTGGCTATCGGGACGTAATAGTATGTGTCGCGTAAATCTATGGAAGCCAAAAAATCCCCCTCTTTTAGAAGATTCAGGGTAGATTTTATGGATCTTGAATTTTCTCCATCTTGAATTTTTTTGTGTTTTATAAACTTGTTTAGTTTTTTCAAGTTTATTATCAGCCGAAATTTCCCGTTTGTTTTTTTTTACCAGAAACACCGTGGAATGATATCCTGTTTTTTGTTGATGTTGTGGGACTGGAATAATGACTTTTTGTTTTAAAAGAGCCTGAATGCCAGTTTCCAGACCCCTTTGTAAAGATGCAGACTTTTGAATTGGGGTAGTTTTGAAAACATCCTTTGGTGGAGTAAGACGGAAGGAGATCTCGAGACCTTTTGAAATTAAGTTTAAGGCCCAGGGATTCTCCGTAATTTCTTCCCAAAACGGGGAAACATGTTTCAGTCTTCCTCCTACCAAAGACCTGGAATCATTGTTTAGAACCCTCCGTATTTTTGGGGGTGAACAGAAAACCTCTTCCTTTGTTACACCTTTGATTTTTGTCTCTGGACCATTGACCCATCCAATCTGATCTTTTTGACTGGAAGGGACCTCCTTTTTTAGATTTAGGAAAAGGAAATTTCCTTTTATATGTATCTCTAGGAAAGGACTTTTTGGTGTCTGCGGCCTTTTCTAAAATTGCTTCTAAATCTTGTCCAAATAACAGATTTCCATGGAACGGAAGGGCACATAATTTCATTTTTGAACTAGTGTCCCCTGACCACGATTTTAACCATAAGGCCCTTCTTGCTACAGTGGTCAAAGCCGTGGTTCTGGCCGCCATCCTGACTGACTCTGCTGTGGCATCGGATAGAAAGTCTACCGCTTTCAACAGTAAAGGAAAAGAGTCTTTTAAAGCATCGTAATGAGTCCCCCCTTTAATTAAACCCTCAAGTTGTTGTAACCACATCTTGAGGCATCTGTCTACCGAGGTGGAAGCTAAATTGGGTTTAAAGATGGAAGCTGCTGCATTATAGGTTTTCTTTAACCCCTTAACGCCCAATGACGGCTTATCTCGTCATGGGCAGAAGCCGCTTGCCGCCCCATGACGGGATAAGCCGTCATGGCATTAAACTGTCACCATGTCTGATGACATGGTGACAGTGCTGAGACCCCGGCTGTTACTTACATTGGTCATGGTCCTGGGCTAGCGATCGCTGTGATTGGCTAGTCTGTTCAGACTAGCCAATCACAGCGATCGTATCTGAAATAAACACTAAAATAAATAAATAAATAAATTTAAGAATATATGTTATATATATATCCCCCCCCACCCCACTGTTTTCTCTGATGGCCGATTGGGGGAGGGGGTTAATGTGCGGGCAGTCAGGCGATGTGCGGGCGGCTGCGGCGGGAGTGCCGCCCGCAATGATTTTTCAGGATGGCGAGCGGTTTTCAAGCAGAGTATCAGCACACAGCTGATACTCTGCTTGAAACTGCTGACATCGGTGCTGGCACCGATGTCAGCAGTTTAACCCCTTCCATGCCGCGTTCCGTAGGGACCGCTGTATGGAAGGGGTTAACAGGGAGGGAGCGCTCCCTCCCTCTCCCATCGGGCGCTGCGGTGCGCTGGCAGCGCCGATGGTGTGGCCAGAAGAGAGGGAGGAAGCTCCCTCTCCCTCCCATCGGGACGCTGCTCTGCTGTGGCAGCGTCCCGATGGTTACCATGGCAACCGGACGCTTTCAGAAGCGTCTGGGTTGCCATGGTGTAAGCTAAGCCTCATCAGGCTCCTGCTAAAGGCAGGAGCCTGACAAGGCTTAGCAAGAGTGAAAATGCACTGCAGTACACTATATAGTGTACAGTCATGGCCAAAAGTTTTGAGAATGACACAAATATTATATTTTCACATGATCTGCTGCCCTCTGGTTTTTATGTGTGTTTGTCAGATGTTTTTATCACATACAGAAATATAATTGCAATCATATTATGAGTAACAAAAGCTTATATTGACAGTTAGAATGAGTTAATGCAGCAAATCAATATTTGCAGTGTTGACCCTTCTTCTTCAGGACCTCTGCAATTCTCCCTGGCATGCTCTCAATCAACTTCTGGACCAAATCCTGACTGATAGCAGCCCATTCTTGCACAATCAATGCTTGCATTTTGTCAGAATTTGTAGGTTTTTGTTTGTCCACCCGTCTCTTGATGATTGACCACAAGTTCTCAATGGGATTAAGATCTGGGGAGTTTCCAGGCCATGGACCCAAAATCTCTATGTTTTGTTCCCTGAGCCATTTAGTTATCACCTTTGCTTTATGGCAAGGTGCTCCATCATGCTGGAAAAGGCATTGTAGATCGCCAAACTGCTCTTGGACGGTTGGGAGAAATTGCTCTCGGAGGACATTCTGGTACCATTCTTTATTCATGGCTGTGTTTTTAGGCAAGACTGTGAGAGAGCCGATTCCCTTGGCTGAGAAGCAACCCCACACATGAATGGTTTCAGGATGCTTTACAGTTGGCATGAGACAAGACTGGTGGTAGCGCTCACCTCGTCTTCTCCGAATAAGCTGTTTTCCAGATGTCCCAAACAATCGAAAAGGGGATTCATCAGAGAAAATGACTTTACCCCTGTCCTCAGCAGTCCACTCCCTGTACCTTTTGCAGAATATCAGTCTGTCCCTGATGTTTTTTTCTGGAGAGAAGTGGCTTCCTTGCTGCCCTCCTTGAGACCAGGCCTTGCTCCAAGAGTCTCCGCCTCACAGTGCGTGCAGATGCACTCACACCTGCCTGCTGCCATTCCTGAGCAAGCTCTGCATTGCTGGTAGCCCGATCCCGCAGCTGAAACACTTTTAAGAGACGGCCCTGGCGCTTGCTGGTCTTTCTTGGGCGCCCTGGAGCCTTTTTGGCAACAATGGAACCTCTCTCCTTGAAGTTCTTGATGATGCGATAGATTGTTGACTGAGGTGCAATCTTTCTAGCTGCGATACTCTTCCCTGTTAGGCCATTTTTGTGCAGTGCAATGATGACTGCACGTGTTTCTTTAGAGATAACCATGGTTAACAGAAGAGAAACAATGATGCCAAGCACCAGCCTCCTTTTAAAGTGTCCAGTGGTGTCATTCTTACTTAATCATGACAGATTGATCTCCAGCCCTGTCCTCATCAACACCCACACCTGTATTAATGGAGCAATCACTGAAACGATGTTAGCTGGTCCTTTTAAGGCAGGGCTGCAATGATGTTGAAATGTGTTTTGGGGGATAAAGTTCATTTTCTAGGCAAATATTGACTTTGCAAGTAATTGCTGTTAAGCTGATCACTCTTTATAACATTCTGGAGTATATGCAAATTGCCATTATAAAAACCGAAGCAGTAGACTTTGTAAAAATTAATATTTGTATCATTCTCAAAACTTTTGGCCATGACTGTACTGCAGTGTATTATAGAACAATCAGACCCACTGGATCTTCAAGAACCAAGTGGGTCTGAGTCTAAAAAAGTTTAAAAAAAAGTGTAAAAAAATTAAAAAAAAGTTAAAAAAAAATCCCATTTTCCCCCCAAAACTCAAATTTGAAATTCGTAAAAAAAAGATAAAAAATACCCCAAGCATGTTAGGTATCGCCACGTTCGTAACAACCTGATCTACAAAAATATCACATGTCCCGACCCCTCAGGCGAACACCGTAAAAAAATAAAAATAAAAACAGGGTCAAAAAAGCCATTTTTGTCACTTTGCAACACAAAAAGTGTAATAGCAAGCGATCAAAAAGGCGTATGCCTCTCAAAATAGTACCAATCTAACCGTCACCTTTTCCCGCAAAAAATGAGCCCCTACCTGAGACAATTGCCCAAAAAATAAAAAAACTACAGCTCTCAGACAATGGAGACACTAAAACATGATTTTTTTTGTTTCATAAATGGTATTATTGTGTAAAACTTAAATAAATAAAAAAACTATACATGTTAGGTATTGCCACGTTCGTAACAACCTGCTCTACAAAAATATCACATTAGTTAACCCCTCAGGTGAACAGAGTAAAAAAAATAAAATAAAAACTGAGCCAGAACAGCCATTTTTGTTACCTTGCCTAACAGTGTAATATAAAGTGATCAAAAATCATATGTACCCTAAAATAGTATCAATAACACTGTCACCTTATCCCTTAGTTTCCAAAATATGGTCACTTTTTGGTTGTTTCTACTGTAGAGGTGCATCAAATGGTGGGACATGGTGTCTCAAAACCAGTCCAGCAAAATCGCCCTCCAAAAACTATCTGGCGCACCTTTCCTTCTGCGCTTGGCCATGCGGCCATACAGTAGTTTACAATCACATGCGTGGTGTTTCTGTAAATCGCAGAATCAGGGTAATAGATTTTGAGTTTTTTTTTTTGCTATTAACCCTTGATTTGTTACAGGAAAAAATGGATTAAAATGGAAAATCTGCAAAAAAAGTGAAATTTTGAAATGTCATCTCCATTTTCCTTTAATTCTTCTGGAATACATAAAGGGTTAACACAGTTTGCAAAATTAGTTTTGAAAACCTTGAGGGGTGTAGTTTCTAAAATTGGGTAATTTATGGTGGTTTCTATTATGTTAGCCCCACAAAGTGACTTCAGATCTGAACCGGTGCTTAAAAAATGGTTTTGGAAAATTTCTAAAAAATTTAAAGAATTGCTTCTAAAATTCTAAGCCTTCTAACATCCCCAAAAAATAAAATTACATCTACAAAATGATGGCAACATAAAGTAGACATATGGGACATGTAAAGTAATAACTATTTTGTGAGGGATCACTATCTGCCTTAATAGCAGAGAAATTCAAAGTTTGAAAAATTACAAATTTTTCAAAATTTTCTGTAAATTTAGGATTTTTTTTATAAATAAAGGTGATTTATATTGACTCAAATTTACCACTGTCGTGGAGTACAATGTGTCATGAAAAAACAATTTTGGAATCAGTCGAATCGGTGAAAGAATCCCAAAGGTATGAATTAATAAAGTGACACATGGCAGATTTAAAAAATGTGGCTTCGGGATTAAGTGTAAAAGTAGCTTTGGCCTTAAGGGGTTAAACTAGCATCCACTTTTTTCTCCATAGGGTCTTTTAGGGATCCCGTGTCTTCAAAAGGTAAAGCATTAGGACCTTTAACTAATTTAGATAGTGAAACATCAACCTTTGGACAAGATGTCAGTAATGATTCCTCCTCACTATCAAAGGGAAGTCTATGTCTTATTGTTCGGGGTATAAACAATTTTCTGTCTGGAGCTTTCCATTCCCTTTTAATAAGGTCATGCATGTTTCTGTGTACTGGAAAGACTTTTTTATTTCTTTGTTCCAGTCCACTAAACATTTGATCCTGGACCGATCTTTGAACTTTATCATCAGATAGGTTCATTGTGGCCTGGATCGCTTTAATTAACTCCTTAGTGTCTTCTGAGGAGAAAAGAAAGCTTTTAAACTCAGAGTCAGAGCCCGAGGAATCAACCGACTCAAGGGATTCTGAGTCAGACTCCCCGTCCGAATCTGAAGATGAGGCTGAAATAGGCCCTTGCTCTCTATGTTTAGGAGTGGATGGACCTGGAGAAGGGACGGGAACTTCTGCAAGTGCAGAGCGCATCTCCTCCATAATCACATCTCTGAGTTCCTCTCTAATAGAGGGAACTAGGTCTTTGGCCATATTTGCTGTACATTTTTTACACAGTTTTTTGTTATAGGACTCAGGCAATTTTACGGATCATATAACACATCTTTTAAACTTAGGGCTGGCTTTTTCTTTTTTAGTGCCTTCCCTCTCACTCTAGCACACAAACCAAAAGGAAGGGAGAGAGAGAGAGAGAGAGAGAGAGAGAGAGGTATTAGCCCAATACATAATACAGCCTTTTCCCCAGGAGCTCCCATAGGGAGACTTACAGTTACCGGTCCCACTAACGACTCCATGAGGCCAGACGTAGTGTCAGACATGTTAGCCAGCCAGGAGTATACACAGGACTGCTTAAATAGACCTTACCTGTAGAACTCAGATCAGTGGGCGACTTCCGCCTTAATCTCCGCGCCAAAACAGCATTCCTCCGTTCCCCTTGCATCCCATAGTCCCGGAAGTCTCCCTGGAACGCAAGGTGGAACGCACAAGACTTCCTGTGAGGTCACCAAAGAGACGGAAGTCTCGGTTAGCGGCCTGGACCGCTCACACCACCGGAGGAACTCACTGAGTGTCCGGCTTCCCACATGGACCTCCACTCTGGCGCTGCTGTGGAGGTAAGAGAAAGGCCCCAGAAACTATTTAGGTAGCCCTTGATACACATCCCAACTAGGGAGTGCTCAGGGCTCCTTCCTCCTCATGTGGGGGCATATTTTCCTACAATAAAATAACCGCTTCTGCTGCCCCACAAACGCGGTCCTCACGTCACATACCATGAGATATGATCCTGTCCCACTTGGAAGGGACAGGAAGACACTGAGGAGTAGCCAGAGGAGGGTCATATTTATTCTTCCTGGTTGGAGGTGGGCCATCTCTCATCGTATGCCGTTGTGGAGGATGAAGAGGAAAAATAAAAATACAACTCACCTGATCCATTTGATTGCGCCGCAGTGAACAACCTGATCCATTTGATTGCGCAGTACATGACCTGTGCTCCAGCATGATGAAGTTTTGCAGGTCATGCTGCATTCAATTAATGCTGCAAAATGTCATCATGTTGGAGCTCAGATCCTGTCCTTTGCATCCAGTGAGCAACAAATGTTCCCTGTAGCGCAATCAAATGGATCAGGTGAGTTTTATTTACTTTTTTTTTAACACAAGCAGAAGAGTGGAGCAAAGGCTATACTAATGATCATTCCACAATGGAACAGCTCATTAATAATAGTGCACAGGTGTCGACTAGAGATGAGCGAGCATGCTCGTCCAAGCATGGTGCTCGTTCGAGTATTAGGGTACTCGTAAGTGCTCGCTGCTCGGACGAGTATCTCGCCATGCTCGAGGAAATGGCATCTCCCGCATTTTGAATTTTGGCCCCTAGAAACTCAGCCAATCACAAGCCAGGAGACTCTGCGGTACACCCAGCATCACGTGGGGCCCTTACATGTCGATATCAGGGGTTGGCTGGCCTGATCAGGTGACCTGGAATATACTAGTGACTGCCCGCGGTGCCTGGCTCAGATGCTGTCTGGATGTCGTTAGGGA
>ONZH01003006.1:0-72154 GCA_900303285.1 Rhinella marina
CGAGTCTCCGGCAACGGCTCTGCGGGACCCGAGTCTCCGGCAACGGCTCCTGCGGGACCCGAGTCTCCGCAAACGCTCCTGCGGGACCCGAGTCTCCGGCAACGGCTCCTGCGGGACCCGAGTCTCCGGCACGGCTCCTGGGGACCCGAGTCTCCGCGGCAACGGCTTCCTGCGGGACCCGAGTCTCCGGCAACGGCTCCTGCGGGACCCGAGTCTCCGAACGGCTCCTGCGGGACCCGAGTCTCCGGCAACGGCTCCTGCGGGACCCGAGTCTCCGGCAACGGCTCCTGCGGGACCCGAGTCTCCGGCAACGGCTACCTGCGGGACCCGACGTCTCCGCAACGGCTCCTGCGGGACCGAGTCTTCCGAGAGTCAACGGCTCCTGCGGGACCCGAGTCTTCAGCAACGGCTCTTGCAGGACCCGAGTCTCCAGCAAACGGCTCCTGCAGGACCCGAGTCTCCAGCAACGGCTCCTGCAGGACCCGAGTCTCCAGCAACAGCTCCTGCAGGACCCGAGTCTCCAGCAACGGATCCTGCAGGACCCGAGTCTCCAGCAACGGCTCCTGCAGGACCCGAGTCTCCAGCAACGGCTCTTGCAGGACCCGAGTCTCCAGCAACGGCTCCTGCGGGACCCGAGTCTCCGGCAACGGCTCCTGCGGGACCCGAGTCTCCGGCAACGGCTCCTGCGGGACCCGAGTCTCCGGCAACGGCTCCTGCGGGGACCCGAGTCTCCGGCAACGGCTCCTGCGGGACCCGAGTCTCCGGCAACGGCTCCTGCGGGACCCGAGTCTCCGGCAACGGCTCCTGCGGGACCCGAGTCTCCGGCAACGGCTCCTGCGGGACCCGAGTCTCCGGCAACGGCTCCTGCGGGACCCGAGTCTCCGGCAACGGCTCCTGCGGGACCCGAGTCTCCGGCAACGGCTCTCGGGAGTCGCTCCTGCGACCGAGTCTCGGCAACGGTCCTGCGGGACCTGAGTCTCCGGCAACGGCTCCTGCGGGATCCGAGTCTCCAGCCATGGCTCCAGCAGGACCCGAGTCTTCAGCAACGGCTCTTGCAGGACCCGAGTCTCCAGCAACGGCTCCTGCAGGACCCGAGTCTCCAGCAACGGCTCCTGCAGGACCCGAGTCTCCAGCAACGTCCTGCAGGACCCGAGTCTCCAGCAACGGATCCTGCAGGACCCGAGTCTCCAGCAACGGATCCTGCAGGACCCCGAGTCTCCAGCAACGGCTCCTGCAGGACCCGAGTCTCCAGCCATGGCTCCTGCAGGACCCGAGTCTCCAGCAACGGCTCTTGCAGGACCCGAGTCTCCAGCAACGGCTCCTGCATCGCTCTAAAATAAACCTGGTAACGGATTCTGTATTTTTACCCTGTTCAGTATTTTGTACTTACTTTATGGGGCTGGTGGAACAGAAGATTTCTGCCCGACTCAACTCTGAAATTCCATTCCCGATAAATACTTTGGTTCCCTCGAATTCTGTGGCACCGCGCTTACACTGTCCCTCAATGTCGGAGTAAACCGAGACCTTGTCCCCCGCCTTCATCCCTGTAGTTAACGAGAGAAAAAGCTTAAACAATTAAATGCTGTGCAGCTATACGTCATTCCCAAATGGTTTTAATTATGGTACAATGAAAAGTTTGGCGATATTTTAATACAGTCAGTGGTTGAAATCAACATGTTTCAAGATCTCTGCTTGCTGCCAGTGCACAAGAACATTATTTCTTATATCCAGAGGCTGAAAACCTCATTATACACCATTTTTGTCATGCTGATTTTGTCCTTCTGTAGTAATAGTGTCAGAGAGACACAAGTTCTCAATGAGAGAGCAAAGTAATTTCAGTTTATGATTCTGCTGCACAGGGAAGGCTTTATCTGTAAGGTAATGCTTACTAGAATAGTAGGTGGAGGACTGGAATGACTGACAGAGTGAAAGTTCTCTAGTTCTCTTCATAGGAATAGGGAAAGATTCAAACAGAGGAGCAGCGCATTGTGTGTGACAAGAGAAGCCCCTGACCAGCCACACTGCTGGGATAGCATAGGGTAGGTGCAATGCTCTACTTGGGTCACCACCCCTCACTTCTCTCTGGTCTGACAAACAGTGTTTATAGGGGTTGTCTCACTTCAGTAAGTGGCATTTATCATGTAGAAAAAGTTAAGACAAGGCACTTACTAATATATTGTGATTGTCCATATTGTCTCCTTTGCTGGCTGGTTCATTTTTCCATCACATTCTACACTGCTCGTTTCCATGGTTACAGACCACCCTGCAATCCATAAGTGGTGGTCGTGCTTGCACATAACAGGAAAAAGCATTAGCCTATGTGCACTCCCATGGTCCCGGCCACCAGAAAGGCTGATACTTTTTCCTATAGTGCCTACCGCTGATGGATTGCAGGGTGGTCGTAACCATGGAAACAAGCAGTGTATAATGTGATGGAAAAATGAATCCAGCCAGCAAAGGAGACAATATGAAGAATCACTATACATTAGTAAGTGACTTGTATTAACTTTCTCTACATGATAAATGCAACTTACTGAAGCGAGACATCCCCTTTAAGTGAGACTCTCAGTTGTGCAAGAAAGACTCTGGACAGGAACTTGTATACATGGAGTGAAAATTATATCCAATCATTTTGTATTTAAAAATGTTACAGATAGAATTCACATATATGTTGTTAATATGTGATGTGGGGGGCATTAGGGCCCCCACAATTACCACATCCCACACTACCACACACACAATTATACTTCAGAGGTCCACGGGAGCACTACAGCACACTCCAGCCACAAGAGTGAATGTACAAGTAGTGGACATGTTAAATGTCACAATGACTTTTAGTTAAGACAATGCATTTGTTGCTTCATCTGCCTGGTGGAATAGACGGTGGCCCGCTCCACCACTGAAAGCCTGGAAGGTGTGGAGACATCTTATCAGATGCAATCTTGATTGCCAGTACTGGGTCCTGTAACAGCTCAATATTGTCAGATACCTATTTACTAAATACCACCAGGCATTGCTCTCACATTTTGAGGCAGACTGAATCCCAGCCGAGTAGACATGGGCCCCTCGGAGGACGGCACTTCCGCACTGGGCCCCAACAATCACTTGTATTGGATGTTGCTTCAATGTTCTCCTGCAGATTAGAGCAGAAATACATGAAAAGATACAGAATGTAAATCACCCAGAAGTCACGTCAAGGAATTTAATCTATGTAAAACAGGTGGAGGAACTAAAAGTCCCAGAAAGACCAAAGCATACTATACACAAGTATCTAGTATAGTGAGTATACTAGATACTTGCGTGACTCAATGCAGGTCTCAGTGGTAAGTAATGTGAGGTAACAGGCTTGTAGAAACGGTGACCAGTGACCGGGCTCCAGTCCTACCTATAACATGGCAAGCACTGATAATAATTTCCTGTTTCTTAAAGGGCATCTGTCAGCAGTTTTGTACCTATGACACTGGCTGGCCTGTTACATGTGCACTTTGCAGCTGAAGACATCTGTGTTGCTCCCATGTTCATATGTGTCCGCATTGCTGAGAAAAATGATGATTTAATATATGCAAATGAGCCTCTAGGAGCAAGAGGGGCGTTGCCGTTACACCTAGAGGCTATGATCTCTCTGCAACTGCCGTGTCCTTTTCAGACCTCCCAAAAAGTGATCAAAAAGTCGTACACACACCAAAATGGTATCGATGAAAAGTACAGATCGCCCTTCACTCAACTCCACACACATAAATACAAAAAAGTAATGGGGTCAGAATATGGAGACTAAAAGAAAAAATGTACCGTATTTTTCGCTTTATAAGACGCACCTGATGATAAGACGCACCCCAGATTTTAGAGCAGGAAAATAAGAAAAAAATATTTTTCATCAGATCCTCATATCAGACCACCCATAAATTTCAGGACATCACATCAGAACCCCATCAGCCCTCCATGTCAGACCCCCATCAGACCTCAGATCAGCCCACTATGGCCCCATATCAGCCCACTGTGCCCCCATCAGACCTCAGATCAGCAGAATGTGCCCCAATCAGACCTCAGATCAGCAGACTGTGCCCCTATGAGACCTCAGATCAGCAGAATGTGCCCCCATCAGACCTCAGATCAGCAGAATGTGCCCCCATCAGACCTCAGATCAGCAGAATGTGGCCCCATCAGACCTCAGATCAGCGTATTGTGCCCCCATCAGACCTCAGATCAGCAGAATGTGCCCCCATCAGACCTCACATCAGCCCACTGTGCCTCCATCAGACCTCAGATCAGCAGAATGTGGCCCCATCAGACCTCAGATCAGCGTATTGTGCCCCCATCAGACCTCAGATCAGCAGAATGTGCCCCCATCAGACCTCACATCAGCCCACTGTGCCTCCATCAGACCTTAGATCAGCAGAATGTGGCCCCATCAGACCTCAGATCAGCGTATTGTGCCCCCATCAGACCTCAGATCAGCAGAATGTGCCCCATCAGACCTCAGATCAGCAGAATGTGCCCCCATCAGACCTCAGATCAGCGTATTGTGCCCCCATCAGACCTCAGATCAGCGTATTGTGCCCCCATCAGACCTCAGATCAGCAGAATGTGCCCCCATCAGACCTCACATCAGTAGAATGTGCCCCCATCAGACCTCAGATCAGCCCACCCAGCCACATAAGGTTAAAATAAAAACCTCCCTTACCTCTCCTGCGCCGCGGCTCCGCTCTGGGTCCGGCGCTCCTCTGCCTTCTCTGGCTGGCGCTGCATGGCACCTGACTGCGTGCAGCGTCAGGTCAAACTACGTCCTGACGCTGTACGCGGTCAGGACAGTGCAGAGCCGACCCGGAGAAGAAAGAGGAGCACCGGACCCGGAGCGGAGCAGGAGAGGTAAGGGAGGTTTTTATTTTAACCTTATGTGGCTGGGTGGGCTGATCTGAGGTCTGATGGGGGTCCCGGCACCTTCTACATAATGGAAGCACTCACTTGTATTCACTTTATAAGATGCACCGCAATTTTCCCCCTACTTTTGGGGGGGAAAAAGTGCGTCTTATAAAGCGAAAAATACGGTATTTATTTTTTTCAGTATAAAAACGCAATAAAAAAATATAGATATGTGGTATTGCTGGATTCGTACTGACCTGGAGAATGAAAGCAAATGGTCAGTTTTATGGTATAGGGAACGCTGTAAAAACAAAACCCAAAAAACTGTTGTTGAAAGATGTTTTTTTTTTTTAATTTTTTTTTATTTCACCTCATTTATAATTTTCCCCTCGTTTCCCACCACATTGTATGCAACCGTAATTAGTGCCATTAGAGAGGGCATCTTGTCTCGCAAAAAACAATCCATCATATGGCTATGTGAACAGAAAAATAGAAAACAGAAAAAGTTATGGCTTTGGGAGGGCTGGGAGTAAAAAATAAAAACGAAGAAAAAGGGGAAAATCGCCCTGTCATGAAAGGGTTAATTAGGAACAAGAAGAGATGTGTAGCACAAAGTACCTCACATGTAGATCTAAGAGCCCTGGCAAATTTTTACTTTTCACTGGAGGTACGCTTTATTGAATTGGCTGCTCCGCTGTGACCCTCCCGACCAGACAGAACAGTGCAGGGATTTGTCGAGGGACGCGTAAAGTGAATTTAAATAGTATAATAAATTCCTCTTGTATTAACACCAGTCAGTTTTGCCGCGTCCGGAACATCTGCCACATACGCTGGGTGATGACTTTAATAAAAAAGACTGAACTATGGTTTAATTAAGACGAGCAATAACGTGCACAAATTATACATAAAACGTCTCACTAACCTTGGACCAATGGCTGGAATTAATAAGAGGTCATTAAGCTGAGGATGTTGATGAATTGGGATGAGGACGTCGGGGAACTGCTGTAAAGTAAGATTACAAATATCATTAAGATCCTTTACAAAACCAGCCTGAAGAATAGCGCAAGGCTCGTAGAAAGGAACATAAACTGTCTCCTGTAAGAATGTGACCTTAAAGGAAACATGTCCTGCAAAGTTGTATCTGGCCGCTTTCACACAATCGTGTTGTATCCTCCAGACTCAGAGCTTGAGTATAACACAGCTCCCGTCCTGACCTCCCAGCACTGCCAGGGTCACACAGCATTATATTGATTTATGATGCTACGTAACCCTTAGAGGTCTGGAATGTATTGGATGACATTGACAGCATTATGTCACTGTTATCCAATACATTTCAGAACTCTAAGGGTTACATAACATCATAAATTAATATAATGCTATGTGACTCTGGCAGTGCTGGGAGGTCAGGACGGGAGCTGTGTTATACTCACGCTCTGAGTCCGGAGGATACAACACGCTTGTGTGAAAGCGGCCTCTATCAGTTAAAACCAGATAGTAGCACGTATCCGTTTTTTCTAATCTGTTTTTATTTTCTGATTACAGATTTTTATATTCTATTTCCTGAACATGATTATGGAGGTGGCCATCTGATCTGTTCTTAACAGCATTTAGAAAGCATTAACGGCGTTGTCTGGCCAGATATATTGAGGTTATCAATATCTGATTGGTGGTGGTCTGACACCTGGCACCCATGCCAATCAGCTGTTTGAAGAGGAGGCGGCGCTCCATGTCAGTGCCGCTTCCTGTTCATTACACTGCGCTTCGCCTCGGGAATGCAGTTTAATGACAAGAACTTGTAATTACACTATACCGCCACTGCAAGGGAGATGACATGCAGTGTAAAGACCAGGAAGCGGCACTCGCATGCAGCCTCACCTTCTCGTCAAACAACTGATCGGTGGGGGCGCTGTAAGTCGGACCCCGGCTGATCAGATAATGATGACCTATCCTGAGGATAGATCATCAATATATATGGCTGGACATCCCCTTTAAGGAAATTGCTTTACAGCAGCCCCATGGTCCATAGACACAGTGGTCTGGGGTGCACCTCATGGACTTCTATGGGAGAGTTTTCTAGTCATGTTCTGTGACTTGTGCAGAGGTCATTGTACAGGGAGGGAATAGATAAGCTCTGACAATCACCTATTGTGTATAGACAGAGGTGATATAGTTACAGGCAGGATTACAATGACAGATAAGCAGATAATCGCAGTTAAAGGGGTTGTACCACGAAAAATATTATAGTTTTCAAACCAGCACCTGGATCTGAATGCTTTTGTAATTGCATGTAATTAAAAATTCTGTATAGCTACTGAGTTATTCAATAAGATGTATCTGTATAGTGCCACTTAATTTCTTATTTCTTTGACCTGCTCACTGAGAAGGCCGCACATGCTCAGTTTCATCTTTCAACTGCCTTTTGAGCTGTGATAGGGAGAGAATAGACACGCCCCCTCAGCTGCAGCAAAAAAGACACTCCCATGAGCTGCCAGCTTGATATAAATCTAGCAGAGGAATGAATGTGGAGATCTCTGGATCCATGTGAGGTACAGGGCTGGTTCTGGCCTTGTTATAAAGGTATTGTCGTGGACTATATGATGTCTGATATTCATTTTTTACATTATTCATGGGATAACCCCTTTAAGTGATCCGTACAGATCAAGAATTGATGCCTATTATTAGGCTTAGTGGCCAGTACGAAAACTGCAGGATTTTATGATTTTTGTTTAAATATAGACAGTGACATGGTCATCAATATCAAATTCCTGGATTATTCCCATCATAGACAATGGGGGGCATATCGCTAGGATATGCCCCCATTGTCTTATAGGTGCGGGTCCCACATATGGGACCCGCACCTATATCGAGAACGGAGCCCCCAAAGTGAAGGAGGTCGCACTGCGCATGCGCAGCCACCCTCCATTCATTTCTATGGGGCTGCCGAAAATAGCCGAGCGCTGGCTCAGCTATTTCCGTCGGCTACATAGAAATGAATGGTGGCAGCGCATGCGCAGTGTGCTCCTATTCATTTCTATGGGAGCAGCGCTTGGTGGTGGCCGGACCCCAGGAAACCCGGGGTCCTCCAGGCGCAGTGCTCCCCGCTCCGATCTCGATGTAGGTGCCCAGCGATATCCTAACTATATGCCCCCATTGTCTAAGATGGGAATACCCCTTTAAGCTATGAGATTGGAGAAGTAGAAGTGCCCAGAGCACAGTAACCTAGCTGCACTGCACAGAATAGCTGCGGACTGCAGGTACTGGATTCACTGCAGACGGTGGGCGGTTTTATTAGCCAGGGTTTCTGAATGTTTTAACCCTTGTGTTCGACCTAGAAAACAGACGAATAAAAAAGCTGTCAAAATGAACGCCGCTCTGTGGGGAGCGTGACTGCACAATGCGGCTTACAGCTAAAGCAGATTTATCCTTTGCACTTTCAAGTCATCTCTTTAATTGATTCTGGAACATGAAAGAACAATATTATAACGAGGAGAGGGGTCGTGCTGCTCATTACAGGGACACGTTCAATGACAAGCAAGGCCGTGCCCCCCCAATGTGAGAAGGAAACAGATCAGTCAGGACTGAAAGACGCCAATCAGGCCCTTGTTTTAGGCTACTTTCACACTAGCATTAGCACGGATCCGGCACCTAAAGGGTGCCAACGGATCCGTGCTAACGCTATACAGCGCTCCGGCCCCACACATGACACACATTGAAACAAGACACAGACATACAGACATACATACAAACATACAGACATACATACATACTCACATACTCCAGGGACGCCGGCAGAACGTCTTCACGCGCCTCCTGCGCGCAGTGATGATGATTCCCCACAGCGCCCTCTGCTGGGCGCAGTGGGGAAACATCATAACTGCGCGCAGGAGGCGCGTGAAGACATGCTGCCGGCGTCCCTGGAGTATGTGAGTATGTCTATATGTATGTATGTATGTATGTATGTATGTCTGTATGTATGTATGTATGTATCTATGTATGTTGCCGGATCCGGAATGACCCCCCATTGCAAATCAATGGAGGACAGATCCGGATTACTGGTGTGTCACACCAAACGGATCCGTCCCCATTGACTTGCATTGGGGGTCATTCCGGATCCGTCTTGGTGCGGATGCCTGGACCGGAGAGCAAACCGCAGCATGTTGCGGTTTGTTCTCCGGTCTGAAGACGGAACGGAATGCTTTTAGGAGCGCTCCGTTGTCTTCAGTTCAGTTTTGTCCCCATTGACAATGAATGGGGACAAAACTGAAGCGTTTTTTTTCCGGTATTGAGCCCCTATGATGGAACTCAATACCGGAATTTAAAAACGCTAATGTGAAAGTAGCCTAAGTCAAGTTTTATGTTAAACTTATTTTATTTTTTCACATTTTTTGAATGATGTTATAATTAATTTTCTATGTCACTATATTAATAAAACTATATAAAAATCCTAAAATCCTGCCGTTTTTGCACTGGCCACTAAGACTAATAATAGGCTCCATTTCCTGGTCTGTACAGATCACTTAACTGTGGTTATCTCATTATCATAGGCATGATTAGAATGACAGATATATTAGATAGATAGATAGATAGATAGATAGATAGATAGATAGATAGATAGATAGATATATAGATAGATAGATAGATATGAGATAGATAGATAAATAGATTAGATAGATAGATATGAGATAGATAGATAAATAGATAGATAGATATGAGATAGATAGATAGATATCACAGCTTATCTCCTCCCTCCTGACCTCTACACAGGTCACAGAGCATGCCTAGAAAACTCTCCCATAGAAGTCAATGAGGTCCGCTCTAGACCATGTGGCTGCCATAAAGCATATATCTAAAAGCTGTTAATAACAGGTCAGACAAGATGGCAGCGTTCGCAATCATGTTCATGAAATAGAATTTTAAAAAAAATCTAGTATTACAAAATAAAAACAGATTTGAAAGAGGGATACGTGTCCCTATCTGGTTTTAACTGGAAGAAAAATGTTTTTAGTGACACGCTCCCTTTAAGACACCATAGGGCTCAGTTCAGAGTGCAAAACACAGAATGTTCCTCTTCTCTCCCAAGTATGCCCGCTTCTCTCCCAAGTAGTCACAGCAGAGCACACCCTACAATAGTAGTCACAGAATGCCCCCCCCCTTCTCTCACAAGTAGTCACAGCAGAGCACACCCTACAATAGTAGTCACAGAATGCCCCCCCTTCTCTCCCAAGTAGTCACAGCAGAGCACGCCCCGCAATAGTAGTCACAGAATGCCCCTCTTCTCTCCCAAGTAGTCACAGCAGAGCACACCCTACAATAGTAGTCACAGAATGCCCCCCCCTTCTCTCACAAGTAGTCACAGCAGAGCACACCCTACAATAGTAGTCACAGAATGCCCCCCCTTCTCTCCCAAGTAGTCACAGCAGAGCACGCCCCGCAATAGTAGTCACAGAATGCCCCCCTTCTCTCCCAAGTAGTCACAGCAGAGCACGCCCCGCAATAGTAGTCACAGAATGCCCCTCTTCTCTCCCAAGTAGTCACAGCAGAGCACACCCTACAATAGTAGTCACAGAATGCCCCCCCTTCTCCCAAGTCACAGCAGAGCACGCCCTACAAGTAGCACAATGCCCCCTTCTCCCAAAGGCACAAGAGCACGCCCCGCGCGCCGCAATAGTAGTCACAGAATGCCCCTCTTCTCTCCCAAGTAGTCACAGCAAGAGCATGCTTTCAATTGTAGTCACAGGATGACCCCCCCCTTCTCTCCCAAGTAGTCACAGAAGAGCACACCCTGCGATAGTAGTCACAGAATGACCCCTCCTTCTCTCCCAAGTAGTCACAGCAGAGCACACCCTACAATAGTAGTCACAGAATGCCCTTCCTTCTCTCCCAAGTAGTCAAAGCAGAGCATGCCCTACAATAGTAGTCACAGAATGCCCCCCTTCTCTCCCATGTAGTCACAGCAGAGCACGCCCTACAATAGAAGTCAGAGAATGCCCCCTTTCCTCCCAAGTAGTCACAGCAGAGCACAACCTACAATAGTAATCACAGAATGCCCCCCTTCTCTACCATGTAGTCACAGCAGAGTACGCTATGCAAGCCCCCCAGTTCCCAAATGTAAACTCAGCAGTGCCCTGGCCTCGTTCTGTACTGGTAAGGAAAGCCTATATCACTGCCTTTCCACAACTTGTCATACAAATTTCACTGCTCTCCCTCTAAAAGACATGTCTCATTTGTGGATAACAGCAACGGACCACTGACTTCAATGGGCACCGTGCACATGTTCAGACTGTCCAAACCAGACAACTCTTTAATGTAAGCTGCAATATCCGAACTTGTTTGTCAACCGGGGCTCTGAGGTGCCTGTCCCTGTGGACAGTTGTACGTCAGGACTTTCTGGTTTCATTCTCCTGAAGACGTCAGAGGACAACTTTGTATGAAATCTTCAGTGCCTTGCCGATCAGTCATTTCAAAGACACAGAAATTTCAAACTTCTGCCCCCCAGCGTGCTGACCCAAGGCATTTAAACATGTCAGTAAGTGAAATTTCTGCTGGTCAGTGAGCTCGGATCCCCCCCCCATTGATTTCTAAAATGATGAACATGGTGGAGCTCCCTAAACCTGTAACAGGAACGTCTAACCTTCTGTATTTCTTCACTAAGAAGCTGCTTTGCGTTTTCCACAGACGTCCGTCTCGTGTTTACACGGATGGTGGTAAAAGATGGCGGATGGGACAAATGATTCTGTAGACGCTCAAATTTCTTCTCCGCTTCTTCTGCCCCCAATGTGGCCACAAGCTGTAAGAAGGGATAATGAAAATAGAGGTGTTCTGGTTTTATGTTTTAAAAAAACTATGCAAAACTAACGGAGTAGAAAAACGTTAAAAATACATCTTTATTTGAAATCTGCTCATAAGAGGTATTGTGTGGCTGAACCACAAAGGGTTGTCTCACTTCAGTACCGTATTTTCCGGCGTATAAGACGACCCGGCGTATAAGACGACCCACAACTTTTGCCCTAAAAATATAGAATTTGGAATATACTCATCGTATAAGACTACCCCTCCTCCAAAAAAAAAGTCAGATTTGATTTCAATATGGTAATTTTATTTAAAATGCGTATGACATGCAGGTAGCAAAGCCGGCGGCAGGACCCAGCGCAGGCGAGATCTCTGCCTCTCACATGGATCTCGCACATGCGCACCTGTGCTGCTCCCCGCGCGAGATCTGAGAGGCAGAGAAGGAGAGAAGGGCGGGCCACAGGAACGCTCCGTTCGCTACAGGGACACAGGATTAGGGTTGTCACGATACCAGAATTTTGAGTTCGATACCGATACGTACAAAAGTATCACGATACTCGATACTGATACGATACCTCGCCAAAATAAAGAAGAATCTATTAATGCCACCCTGGCCCTTATCTGTGCGCCACTGGCCTTTTCAGTGTAGCCCCTAGCCTTATCTTGGTCCCCCAGGCTTGTTTGCACAGGTGTACGGTGACATCACTGTGCTTATTATCCCTGTACTGTGACATCACTGTGTTTATTATCTCTGTACTGTGACATCACTGTTATTATCCCTGTACGGATCACTGTGTTTATTATCCCTGTACTGTGAAATCACTGTGTTTATTATCCCTGTACTGTGACATCACTGTGTTTATTATCCCTGTACTGTGACATCACTGTGTTTGTTATCCCTGTACTGTGACATCACTGTGTTTGTTATCCTCTGTATGGTGACAATCCACTGTGTTTATTAATCCCTGTACAGTGACATCGCTGTGTGTATTATCCCAGTGCAGGAAGAGGTAAGTGGTTCTGTGTTTGTGTGTTTGTTTTTATTTTTCAGGGTCGTGAATGCAGAGGACTACGTCGGATTCGGTGGACTACGTCGGACCAGCTTTTTTTTTTTCTTTTTAATAAAATGGTCAAACAGGGGTCTGGGGGAGTGTTTATTTCAAATAAAATGTTTTATACTTTGTGTGTATTTTTTTTACAATACTACAGTTTTAGTAATTACGGCTATCTACAGACGGCCCTGATTACTAATACCCGGGCTTAGTACTTGCCGGTATGGCAGGCCAGCACTAACCCCAACATCTATTACCTCGGCACCCACCGCCACCAGGGGTGCCGGGAAGAGCCGGGTACCCGCAGGACCGGACCTTCTAATTGAGGGTCTGGCTCTGGGGCGGCTGCAGGCTGGTACCATTAGGCTGGGAAGGGCCAATAAACCGTGTCCTTCCCACCCTGATAGTGCCAGGCTGCCGCTGCTGGTTGTATCTGGCTGGCGAAGGAAAAAAAGGGGGGACCCACGCCATTTTTTTTTTAAAAATAATGAAATTTTTGGAAAAAAAATGGCGTGGGGTCCCCCCCTTTTTTCCTTCACCAGCCAGATACAACCAGCAGCAGCAGCCTGGCACTACCAGGGTGGGAAGGGACACGGTTATTGGCCCTTCCCAGCCTAATGGTACCAGCCTGCAGCCGCCCCCAGAGCCGGACCCTCAATTTAGAAGGTCCGGTCCTGCGGGTACCCGGCTCTTCCCGGCACCCCTGGTGGCGGTGGGTGCCGAGGTATAGATGTTGGGTTAGTGCTGGCCTGCCATACCGGCAAGCACTAAGCCAGTATTAGTAATCAGGGCCGTCTGTAGATAGCCGTATTACTAAAACTGTAGTATTGTAAAAAAATAAAATACACAACACAAGTATAAAACATTTTATTGAAATAAACCACTCCCCCAGACCCCTGTTTGACCTTTTATTTAAAAAAAAAAAAAGCTGGTCCGACGTAGTCCACCGAATCCGACGTAGTCCTCTGCATTCACGACCCTGAAAATAGAAAACAAACACACAAACACAGACCACTTACCTCTTCCTGCACTGGGATAATACACACAGCGATGTCACTGTACAGGGATAATAAACACAGTGATGTCACCGTACAGGGATAATACACACAGCGATGTCACAGTACAGGGAATAATAAACACAGATGTCACCGTACAGGGATAATAAACACAGCGATGTCACCGTACAGGATAATAAACACAGTGATGTCACGACAGGAATAATAAATCTCTCTCATTGTGCCCCCAGCAGACCTCAGGTCAGCCTCTTGTGCCCCAGCAGACCTCAGGTCAGCCTCTTGTGCCCCCAGCAGACCTCAGGTCAGCCTCTTGTGCCCCAGCAGACCTCAGGTCAGCCTCTGTGCCCCACAGACCTCAGGTCAGCCTCTTGTGCCCCCAGCAGACCTCAGGTCAGCCTCTTGTGCCCCAGCAGACCTCAGGTCAGCCTCTTGGTGCCCCCAGCAGACCTCAGGTCAGCCTCTTGTGCCCCCAGCAGACCTCAGGTCAGCCTCTTGTGCCCCAGCAGACCTCAGGTCAGCCTCTTGTGCCCCCAGCAGACTCAGGTCAGCCTCTTTGCCCCCAGCAGAACCTCAGGTCAGCCTCTTGTGCCCCCAGCAGACCTCAGGTCAGCCTCTTGTGCCCCCAGCAGACCTCAGGTCAGCCTCTTGTGCCCCCAGCAGACCTCAGGTCAGCCTCTTGTGCCCCCAGCAGACCAGCCTCTTGTGCCCCCAGCAGACCTCAGGTCAGTGTCTTGTGCCCCCGCGCCCCCCTCAGATCAGCCCACCCAGGTCCCAGCCACTTTAAAAAAAATCATACTTACCTGTTCTTGCCGCCGCTGTCCTCAGGTTCCCCGCTCCATTCATATGCCTGCCGGCGCTCACTATGACCTGACGCTGCGTCAGGTCATAGTGCGCGCCAGGGAAGACGGTGGAGCGCGGAACCAGCGAGGACAGCGGCGGCCAGAACAGGTAAGTATGATTTTTTTTTTTTAAGCTGAGCCCGGCGTATAAGACGACTACCGGCGTATAAGACGACCCCCAATTTCTGCCAGTATTTTTAGGGGTTAAAAAGTCGTCTTATACGCCGGAAAATACGGTAAGTGGCATTTATCATATAGAGAAAGTTAATACAAGGCACTTACTAATGTATTGTGATTGTCCATATTGCTTCCTTTGCTGGCTGGATTGATTTTCCATCACATTATGCACTGCTTGTTTCCATGGTTACGACCACCTTGTAATCCGTCAGTGGTGGTCGTGGCTGCACATTATAGAAAAAAGCAGTAGCCTAAGTGCGCTCCCGCAGTCCTGGCCACCAGAGAGGCCGACACTTTTTCCTAAAGTGTGCAAGCACGACCACCACTGATGGATTGCAGGGTGGTCTGTAACCATGGAAACGATCAGTGTATAATGTGATGGAAAAATTAATCCAGCCAGCAAAGGAGGCAATATGGACAATCACAATACATTAGTAAGTGCCTTGTATTAACTTCCTCTACATGATACATGTCACTTGCTGAAGTGAGGCAACCCCTTTAATCATCATCAGGCTGGGCTGAGGATATTGGGATCCTTTAGGAATATATACCGGATCCTAAATGTCCGATGTCCACTAATATGGAGAACTATATTGTTCCTAGGTCTCTGGTTGCAGCAGCTCCAATATGTGCTGCCGTCCGCCCCAGTCTTGACTTATACCCAGTCCGGAGCGATATAAAGGGGTATTCTCATCTCTGGCATTTACGACATACTAGAAAAAGTCCCCGGCGCTGCCCGAATATGAAGTGTTGTTCTGTTTGTGTGTTTATTGGATTTGTTCAAAGGGTGTTAATCCCTGCCTTTTTTTAACAGGGAAATCACTAGTAGTTCTATATACCCTGGCAGTTACACACTGTTTATTTTATTTTTAACTGTCCCCCATAACAGTGACCTCTAGAGCAACCCACCTTCTTAACAGAAACCTGCATAGGGCCATGGTCCCTTAACAGTGACCTCTACAGAACCCTGCCCCTTAACAGTGACCTCCACAGTGCCCTGCCCCCTTAACTGTGATCTCCACAGCACCCCGCCTCCTTAACAGTAACCTTCACAGTGACCATCCCCTTAACAGTGACCTCTACAACACCCTGCCCCTTAACAGTGACTTCCACATCGCCCTGCCCCCTTAACTGTGATTCTCCACAGCACTCCGCCGCCTTAACAGTGACCTCACAGTGACCGTCCCCTTAACAGTGACCTCTACAACACCCTGCCCCTTAACAGTGACCTCAACAGCGCCCTGCCCCCTTAACTGTGATCTCCACAGCACCCCGCCTCCTTAACAGTGACCTTCACAGTATCCATCCCTTAAAGGGGTTATTCCTCATTTTAGACAATGAGGGCAATATCGCTAGGATATGCCCCCATTGTCTTATAGGACCCGCACCTATATCGAGAACGGAGCCCAGAAGTGAATGAGGGCGCACTGCGCATGCGCAGCCGCCCTCCATTCATTTCTATGGGGCACCGAAAATAGCTGAGCGCTGGCTCGGCTACTTCCGTCGGCTCCATAGAAATGAATGGGAGCCGACCGCGCATGCACGGCCCGGCTCCCATTCATTCCTATGAGCGGCGCGGGGAGCTGCGCCTGGTGGTGGCCGGACCCCCGGAAACCTGGGGTCCTCCAGGCGCAGCGCTCCCCGCTCCGTTCTGGCTATAGGTGCGGGTCCCAGCGGTGGGACCCGCACCTATAAGACAATGGGGGCATATCCTAGCGATATGCCCCCATTGTCTAAGATGAGAATACCCCTTTAACAGTGACCTCTACAACACCCTGCCCCTTAACAGTGACCTCCACAGCGCCCTGCCCCCTTAACTGTGATCTCCACAGCACCCCGCCTCTTTAACAGTGACCTTCACAGTGACCGTCCCCTTAACAGTGACCTCCACAGGACCCTGCCCCTTTAACAGTCACCTTAACAGCACCCTGCTCTCTTAACAGTAACCTCCACCGTGCCCCGCCCCCTTAACAGTGACCTCCACAGCACCTTGCCCCCTTAATAGCGAAGGTGACCTATAACAGTGAATAAAAAATGGTTGAGTTGTTATGGAAACCTGGCGTACAACTGTGTGTACGTACCTACAAGCTTCTATTAGTTAATAAGGGTTATGTGACTGTGTATGGCAGTTAGGATATGAGTGAAGGACCTGCGAGCTTCTATTGACTAATACATTTTTTGGGAATATCTCAAGAACATTAGGTCCTAGAGAGCAGAGACCTTTACGAAAGCCCCAGAGACTCTTGTACCTATGTGCCAAATGTGGTGTCCAATGGTTCACGTGTTTGGATGCCTATAGAGGATAGACAGACAGACATTGATTTTTATAATATAGATTCACAGGATGGTATGAGACCCATACTTTAATTACACAGAACACATAGGGGGAGAGTTATCAACTCGTGTAAAGGAGAACTGGCTTAGTTGCCCATAGCAACCAATCACATTGATCCTTTCTTTTT
The DNA here is from genome assembly GCA_900303285.1 of Rhinella marina. Classification (NCBI taxonomy): domain Eukaryota; kingdom Metazoa; phylum Chordata; class Amphibia; order Anura; family Bufonidae; genus Rhinella; species Rhinella marina. The sequence continues at coordinate 17,196 of ONZH01003006.1, forward strand.
CCACAGCTGCTTTGGAAAATGAAAGGTGGATCTGATTGGTTGCTATGGGCAACTAAGCCAGTTCTCCTTTACACCAGTTTTAAAAAATCTTCCCCTAGATGCGCCAAATTGGGCCATTTCACACCACTTTTTGGCACAGACACATTAGTATGCTTCTATTCACAGTCCGCTCACCTCGGAGTTGAGATACACATTCCGCAGATAATCCTCGACCTCCTTTCTAAGCCGTATCTTCGGGAAGAAGGACATTGCACGCCGGAGATGTGAGTAACTTCTGTAATGTGACTGGAAGGAGAGAAAAGGCGACCATCAGTCACACCGCACGATGCAACAATACACGGATCACTTTCATAGACCGGAGACGGTCATTTTTAGGACCACATAAGGTGGTCTCTCACGGAGAGAGAACATATGAGTGTCACACCTCAAGGACAGCCACCACGGGTTCTCCTGGCAGACAACCCATCCCATTCATTATGCTCAATGAACAGCCGCCATGTAACACGTTATTTCTCCTGCAGCAGTTGCGTCAGTGAACATGAGCCTCCGGACTACGCTTTCCTCTCGTACGTGATTTTTTTAATTTGTGCAATTTTGGATATTTTTGGGCAAACTGCATTTAACAGAGCAATTACATAAGGCTTTGTTCATATTTCTGTTTTTCATGGATGTGTACTGTCCACATTTTCCATGGGAGCGCACGTACCCATTGATTTCAATGTGTTTGTTCACACGTCAGTGGAAAAATCACAGGAGCATGCGGACCAAACACACCCACTGAAGTCTATTGGTCTGTGAACAAACGCTGACACGGCACGGATGGCATCAGTGTTTGGTCAGTTTTTCAGGAAACATAAGTAGGAAACGCTCCAGAATTTAATTGTCACCTGAGCAGCATCCGTGGAATAAGGATAACACACGGAGAGAAAAAAAACGGACAGACGGACCAAACACAGATCCTTCACGGATGGATTTTCCAAAGACACCAAGGCCTCATTCACATTTCCGTGTCTAATGTCTGTTGAAAATTATGTTTTATCCCTCAAGAACCTGTGTTTGGTCCGTATGTCCGTTTTTGCTCTCTATGTGTCATTCTTAGTCCATGGATTCTGCTAGGCTGAAAATGAATTTCCAGAGAATCTCCTACCTATGGTCACTGAAAAACTGACCAAACAGGGGTGCCACTTGTGTTATGTCACTGGTTTTTCACAGAACCATAGACTTCAACGGGCATATTTGGTCCACATGCTCCCATTATTTTTCCAAACTAATGATGTGTGATCAAACACATTAAAATCAATAGGCACGTGCACTGTCTGTGGGGAATGCAGACGGCACACGTCCGAGGACTAATATTGCCTGCAATTTTAAAATGTTTTTTTAAGATTTTCATACTGATGACCTACCTTCAGGATAGGTCATCAGTATCTGATCGTGGGGGGTCTGACACCCTGGACCCCCACCAATTAGCTGTTAGAGAAGACAACAGCGCCCCTGTGAGCACGGCTACCTTCTCCCCGCTCACCAAGCACAGCGCCGTACATAGTTTAGTGGCCGTGCTTGGTATTGCGCTTAGCCCCATTCACTTGAATGGGTCTGAGCTGCTCCTAGGCCACGTGACCGATGAATGTGACGTCTCGGAAAAAGCCTTTAATACAACCCATAGCATATGATAAATTATGCATTATTATCGTATTCAATCGCTGTGTGCTGTGACTCCATATGTACGGCGGTCGTCTTCCTTAGGATCCATAGTAAAGGAACCTTTCAGGCTCAGTACCTAATGATGGGCGTACTGGCTGTCACCAAGAGCTGTCCTCTTCTATCACATCCCATACAGCAGGGGTCAGCAACCTCCGGCACTCCAGCTGTTGTGACACTACAACTCCCAGCATGCACCTTTGCTTGGCTGCTCTCCGAACCTCCATATAAGTGAACAGGAGCATGCTGGAAGTTGTAGTTTCTACCACGGATACAGGATTAGGCATTTGTTATTGGTGTTTGATTGGGCATATTTGCATTTCAGGACTGTCGGAAAGGTGACAGCCTCTGTAGAAGCTGTAATGGCGGCCCTACCGGTCGTCACCCAACTTCAGGCTTAGGTATAGGCTGTATCTGATTTTTGCGTTCTGAAAAAAAGGACACCACTGACCATTATGCATGTGTCGCCTTCTGTGTGGCCATTTTTACATTTGTATTTCTCGTGTAGAAAAAAAAATAAAAAAACAGAAGGATGTCCTGGTTTCACTTTTTCCTGTTGCTTAGCAACAGATGTGGAAAACCGGATATCACACTGTTGGCTTCCATGTGGATTCCATTTTTATCTTTCAAGTTCATAGGACCAGAATAGGACAATCCCTGATGGGGTCATTTATCGAACTGGTGTAAAGTGGAACTGGCTTAGTTGCCCCTAGCAACCAATCAGATTCCACCTTTCATTTTCCAAAGGAGCTGTCCAAAATGAAAGGTGGAATCTGATTAGTTGCTATGGGCAGATAAGCCAGTTATACTTTGCACCAGTTTGATAAATGACCCCCAAGAGTTTTTAATTTCAGGCACACCTATCCGTAGAAAGGCGTGACCCGTCTGAAAAGCCCTTATGCGGAGCTATGTAGAGAGGACTGCTGCCAGCACTACTCTGCCCTGTGGAACTACAAGACCCAGGATGACCAATTAAAATAGATATGATTTGCAGTTTCCTAAAAGGAAGCCAGCAGAGACATAGCGGCATCAGTGACACACAAAGCATCTACAGGGAAGAAGAGCTTCTGACTGTCACAGTCCCCTCAATAGAAGCAGAGATACCTGGCTACGGACACTGGTATGGGTCAAACATCCGTGACAGCGAATCTTCTCAGTGTGCCATCCAGTCCTCAGCTGACTGTACAAAGTATATGTGCCTCTTCTTGGCCAACATTTAATAAAATACAAAAAAACGAGAACATTGTATAAAAGATATGTCTTCAATTCACGATACACAGTATCCTGCGGCGGCCATGTTTATGAAGACCAATCTTTCTTGCCCACAGAAGGGAGGCAGATCCAGTCAAAACTTTGAGGCGAGGAGAAAAATGAATGATAACGGCGAGAAGCAAACACGTATCTATCACCGCTTATACGAAATGAATTCCCGGACAGATTCTTTTTTTCCCCCTAGTGTTCAGCCTGTGTGAGGAGCTTTGGCAGCCATCTTTGATGTGGTCATTAAGTATAACCCACAGAGGTTACTACCCTATAGACTCGGAACTATACAGATTTTTCGAACCAAAAGATCATAAGCAACATTCTGGTGTTCTGCAGGCTGTAATCTATTGGTAAACTACGACTCCCATTGTGATCTTACTGCCTAGGTGGCATGGCATGCTGGGAGCTGTAGTTTTGTAGTACTGGTAAGGACAACCAATCATCGATTAGCTTACTTCTACAAGGCCATATGTTATTCCGCCTCTGATTGGCTAGGAATGAAAGTAGGCAGCGTAGATTTATCCAATAGCGATGAAGGAAGGCGGTGTTTGATATCAAAACGTCATACGCTCGGTACGTAGAACGCGTACGCGGCTGGAGCGCCAGCTGTTGAGGGCTGTGTGTGTGGTGAAGACAGTCTCGTAGTCCCCAGGGTGAGGGCTGATGGAGACCGCCGTCTGACCCAGCAGGGAGCGCTCGTACCGGACGGTGACCCCCCTTCTCTCACACCTATGTGACGGGCGGAGCTCGGCTTTGGCCTTTTGTCACCATGGGCCTCATCTTCGCGAAGCTGTGGAACTTCTTCTGCAACCAAGGCAAGTGCCTGCGAGCTGCTAACAAAGAGCCGCCCCTGCTGCTCCCTGCCCCTCCCCGGGGTGTCCCAGCGCTGGGCCGTGCTGTGCATGGAGGATCCCTGCTGTATGTGTCACTGCATAGGAACCAGTCCCAAATCCCGACTATAACCCCCAGCAGGCTCCAGATGGGAAGAGTAGTGCACTATAAAATAGCCCCTGGTTGCAGTTTATGGTGTCGATCTTTATTAGGGGGTATTCACACTTCGCAGATTTGTTGCAGTATTTTCAGTGTCTAAAAACTGGTTCCGTTCATCTGAATGGGTCAAAAAACAACAACGCATGTAGTAAATAAGTGCAATGGTTTAAAAAAATCTGCTGCATGTGAAAACGTCTTACAGCAAATAGTACAGGGGGCTGTTTCCGTTTCTCCTATAGATGCTTCACCTGATCTCTCCATGAGTCCCCCTCCCCCCCATTCTCTTGATACCTAGGGGGCATCCTATCGTCACCTCTCCTGACACATGTTTTAATAACCATTTGCATTCCCCATGTAATAACACTTCTGGAGCATCTATTCTTATGGCTCTATGTTGTGCCATTCCTCTATTATTCCCACTAGAAGTTATGAATTAATTACTAGCAGTTTGTAATGAAGGTCCAGATGGGTGTTTCCATTTGAGGCTGTGTCCCTGCAGTCTTTGCTGCCTGTGTCACTGTCCAGGGACACCCTTCCCAACTGGTAACACCCATCTGGACCTTTATTGATAACTGCTAGCAATTCATTCATAACGTCTAGCAGGAATAATAGAGGGATGGCACAACTTAGGATTTGTGATCTTTACATGGTCGTAATGACTTTTATAACCCTTGTTGGGGTAAGAAGTGTACCCCCAGTACTGATTGTGGCCCTCTGTCCTGTAGGAAATGCTAGGGGGTGGAGCAGTGGGTCAGATTGCCTATGCCTTAAAGGGGTATTCTCATCTTAGACAATGGGGGCATATCGCTAGGATATGCCCCCATTGTCTTATAGGTGCGGGTCCCACCGCTGGGACCTGCGCCTGGAGGACCCCAGGTTTCCGGGGGTCCGGCCACCACCAGGCGCAGCTCCCTGCGCCGCTCATAGAAATGAATGGGAGCCGGCCCGTGCATGCGCGGTGCGCTCCCATTCATTTCTATGGAGCCGACGGAAGTAGCCGAGCCAGCGCTCGGCTATTTTCAGCGGCCCCATAGAAATGAATGGAGGGCGGCTGCGCATGCGCAGTGCGCCCTCATTCACTTCGGGGGCTCCGTTCTCGATATAGGTGCGGGTCCCAGCGGTGGAACCCGCACCTATAAGACAATGGGGGCATATCCTAGCGATATGCCCCCATTGTCTAAAATGAGAATAACCCTTTAAAGGAGTTGTCTCACTTCAGCAAATGGCATTTATCATGTAGGCACTTACTAACGTATTATTCTCCATATTGCCTCCTGTGCTGGCTGGATTCATTTTTCCAGCGCATTATACACTGCTCGTTTCCATGGTTACGACCACCACTGCAGCACAGATACAAGATCACCGGGAATGGACCTGTGCCAAGCTTTTGAACACAGTCCGCAAAGTTAGGGAGGGCGCACTGCGCGTGGGCGGCCGTCCTCCATTCATTTCTATGGGACTGCCGAAAATGGCCGACCCAGTGCTTGGCTATTTTCAGTAGTTCCGTAGACAGAATGAATGGAGGGTGGCCTGTGGACATGCACGGTGCGCTCTCCTTCACTTTGCGGGCTCCAGAGGTGGGACCTGCACCTATTATCAGAAATTGGAGGCATTTTCTGCCCTCCCATAGAAATGAATGGAGGGTGGCCGCCCGTGCGCGGTGCAGGCTCCCTTCTAAGATAGGTGCCCCCGGTGTACGAGATGATACCACCCCTTTAACTTTCTCTGCGTAATAAATGTCATTTGCTGAAGTGAGACAACATGAGCCCCCCCCTTACCATTGTCCTCACAACGTCCTCTTTGGTCGCTTTCAGACGAGCGTATTTGCAATGCGTATATGGTCCGGATTTTATCTCCCGGACTCCGCTGCTAATGTTAATGAATAGAGCTATTCACTTGGGCGTATAATTTCCATCAGTATTTGGAATCCGCAGCGTGTCCGAGTTTCGTGCGGATTTGTTTCCAGATATGCACATTACGGTCTGTGGGAGTGCATCAGAAATGAAGGAGGAAATACATCCTGACGCAATACTGATGGTTTATCATCAGGATCCTGAGCCGGAATACTGCCGGGTCTCCATACGCTCGTCTGAAAGCCGCCTTTATGTGTTAGGCTCATTATGTGTAACGCAGAATCCCCTCAGGTTGTCGTGGCCGACATCAGAGCCGGTAAATGTGAGAGATAATCCCGTCTGGTGTTAGTCATCGGATCCAGCGAGTGACACGTCTCAGGTTTCTCTCCCGCAGTAACAGGATCCCTTTGTTTTTGTGTAAACCTCCTCTTCTGCACTTGTCGTCAGTGTTTTCTGTGTCTGTCTGTGCATGTGAATGCAGCCCTCATCTCCGCAGACCATCAGTCACTTATCGGGGATGTCTGGATTGTTCCTGATAATTGCACCACAATCAGCCGTAATGACCAGCCCTTTCTCTCTGCAATTGGTATTATCGGTGCAGAGAAATGAACATCTGTAGTTATATGTAAAGGTGCTCGGAGCACTGAGGCCCCCATGCCTCGGAGCACCACTTCACCTCCGCCTCTCCTCCTTCCAGTGGGATTTACAGGGCCAGGTATCCTCCCTGCTCCGATGCCCGGCCCTGACATCTCGTACAGTGCAGATGTAGTCTTTCCGGCTCTGAGATCCTCGCTGTACATGAGCAAGATTTCAGAGCAGTGAGGTTGGCCGGCCATATTAATTTCACTGGGAGGCAGAGGGGAAGTGTTGCTTAAAGGGGTTGTCCGAGTTATTTTTTTGTTCTTTATATGTTTCTAACTTGTCAGGTATAACAACTTTCCCATATACTTTGTGTTTCTAAAGCTGCTGGTTTCTCAGAGTTGACTCAGGGTCACATGACCTGTGATGTCACCTTATCTCTCTGCTCTGTGATGTTTCGTTCACAAGCCTCAGGCCTCATGCACACGTTCCGCTTTCTATCCTTTTTTCAGGATCCTGAAAAAAGGATAGAAAAAACGGACCCATTCACTTGTATGGGCGACGGACAGGCATCCGTTTTTTCACGGATGCCTGTCCGTTCCGTTTTTCAGATCCTTTTTCACTGGTGCATGTCCCATTTTCATCCTTTTAAACGTGACGGATGGCTCCATTGAACTCTATAGGAGCGTCCGTGAAAACGGATGGAAACGGGTATGTATCCGTTTTCCATCCGTTTTCACGGATAGGTTGCTTGGAGACACAGAACCAACCTAAATTTTAAAAAAACGGATCCGTTTAAACGGATGGAAAACAGATAAAAAACGGATTGAAAAAAACGGACCGTAAAAACGGAACGGGTGCAGACAGAACGTGTGCATGAGGCCTCAGAGTTCAGATAACAGCCTGTACACGAGACATCACTGGCCACGCCCCCTTTCTTTGCCGGGCTGCTATCTGCTCTCTCCCTAGTTTCCTTCAGATAAAACATTAACCCCTTCAGCCAGAACGCACTGAGGGCTCAAGGCTTTACAACAAACAGTAGCTGCAGCAGTGAGAGGAGACAAATGCTGGGCACAAGAGCTGTAGAGGAATTGTATTGTACAAGAACAGGTAGGGGGAAGACCCTGTGTGTATCAGCAGTGTCATTGTACAGCTGGGACTTGTAGTCCTACACAAACAACATGCTGCTGAGTATCCCAGCAGGCAGACATGTCACTCAGCACTTGTATTCACTGCCTTTACAGGGGAGGGGGAGGGGCTGAGATTGTTATTACTGCATGTAAACAAAGGCCAGAAGAGAACCAGGGAAATGAGGAAATGGAGATTTTTATTTTTGCCTAAAACTTGCTGAACTTAGTTATATATTGCTGCCCATCAGATTTACAGTGCTATATATTTTTTTTTCTATAACTTGAAAAAGTTGAAAAACTTCAAAGGGGTTGTCTCACTTCAGCAAATGGCATTTATCATGTAGAGGAAGTGAACACAAAGCACTTACTAATGTATTGTGATTATCCATATTGTCTCCTTTGCTGGCTGGATTCATTTTTCCATCACATTATACACTGCTCGTTTCCATGGTTACAGACCACCCCGCAATCCATCAGCGGTGGTCGTGCTTGAACACTATAAGAAAAAGCATCAGCCTCTCTGGTGGCCGGGACCGTGGGAGCGCACATAGGTCAGTGCTTTTTCCCGTAGTGTGCAAGCACGACCACCACTGATGGACTGCAGGGTGGTCGTAACCATGGAAACGAGCAGTGTATAATGTGATGGAGAAATGAATCCAGCCAGCAAAGGAGGCAATATGGACAATCACAATACATTAGTAAGTGCCTTGTATTAACTTTCTCTACATGATAAATGCCACTTACTGAAGTGAGACAACTCCGTTAAAGCCTCAATGCTCGGAGCCCCTCACTGGCATATACCTTAAAATAAGAATAACACAAATTGCGTAGAGAGGAGGGCTCATTTTATGGTCCTTTTATATCAACTGATGATCAGGCAGATTGTTGGCAGCGAAGCAGCCGTTCCTGATAGTTGCCTGATCATCCACAGAGATGAGATCTGCGTTTACATGCAGCAGTCACCTCCACCATAGAAAGTCGTTATTCCTGGGCAGTGCCTTTCAGACCGCTCCATCTGCTGCACAGGAACGATGATGTTTGGTGCCGAAAGAAGCGCACAATCACCAGATGAATGAGAATTTGCATGTTTGAGGTGATCGCTGGCAGATTACCGGGAATGAGCGTTTATGAAAACATCCATGTAAAGGACCCCTGGTCCCCATGCTCAACCCTACCAGGTAGTAGTCCTTGTTTAATATTGTTGATCACAGTGACAGATGCACTTTAAATGCTATGAAATGCTAAGAACTGCTCTGCTGGTGTCATATACAGTCTTTCTCCAATCTCTGAACTCCTGACAGCTCCTAAACACTCATAGTAACATAGTTTATAAGGCCGAAAAAAAGACATCTGCCCGTCCGGTTCAGCCTGTTATCCTGCAAGTTTCACTGTAGCTACACTCTTATCAGTGTGCTATAATGAGTTGGAGCCGTCAGGATTTCAGCGACAAGGGCTATGGATGGAGGATAAAGAGCAGAGCGGATTCGGTGTAAAGGAGCCTGCAAATGCACTGAAAGTGAAAGCTGTGGAAGAAAAACTGATTTTTTTTTTAATTTATTTTTTATTTTTTTTATTAAAACTATTTTTAGTCTAATATGAGTAAAATGGAATAATAGAAAAAAAATTACACCCAAACCGAGCCTCTGGTGCAGATTCCATCACCAACAAAAAGTGTAGCATATGGTGAAATGTTGGCCACCGTGATGGCGTCCATTATACTTCCGGTGGTAACCCGACGGATTTGGCGCGACACAGAAAAACACGAATCCTTATGCAGGTGTGAACGTCGGCCTAAGGCCGGGGTCACATCGCCGTTCGTTTTTCCGTTCTTCTGATCCGTCAGATGAACAGAAAAATAAAGATTTAAAAAAATTGATCCTGCATTAAAGCCTCCGTTATGTTCATTTGGCGACTGTTTTAACAGAAGACTTTTAAAATAACGGATCTCACATGGAAATGTGCATAAGGGATGCTTTAATACAGGATCTGTTTTTTTTTTCTCTCTCTCTGTTCTTCTGACCGATCAGAATGGAAAAATAAACAGTGATGTGTGAACCCGGCCTAAGTAGGGAGGTTTCCTTGACGTATACCTAAGATAGAAGGCAGCCATATCTCACAGTCCAGGCATATGTCACCAACAGGGCCCTGTAGTTTAAAGAGTAACTAAACATTTTTACAATTTTCTTTTAAACTGTTCTAAATAGCCCAAAATCATTTTTGTAATATACCTAAAAGGTTTTTTTTTTTAGGTCGATAAATGGCATTTATCATGTAGAGAAAGTTAATACAAGGCACTTACTAATGTATTGTTATTGTCCATATTGCCTCCTTTGCTGGCTGGATTCATTTTTCTATCACATACTAATAGTTTCCATGGTTACAGACCACCCTGCAATCCATGGTCGTGCTTGCACACTATAGATAAAAGCATCAGTCTATGTGCGCTCCTTTGGTCCCGGCCACCGGAGAGGCTGATGCGTTTTCCTATACTGTGCAAGCACGACCACCATTGATGGATTGCAGGGTGGTCGTAACCATGGAAACAAGCAGTGTATAATGTGATAGAAAAATGAATCCAGCCAGCAAAGGAAGCAATATGGACAATCACAATACATTAGTAAGTGCCTTGTATTAACTTTCTCTACATGATAAATGCCACTTACTGAAGTGAGACAACCCCTTTAATATTAATTATACAGTTTCCCATCTTAAAAAGGACCCACAGTCCTGGATATTACTGCATCGTGAAATCATCATTCTGGTACATCACTGGCTTGTCAGCGCTGTACTACATAGTAACATAGTTTATAAGGCCGAAAAAATCCCTCTGTCCCTCCAGTTCGACCTGTTTTCCTACAAGTTGATCCAGAGGAAGGCAAAAACCCCTGTGAGGTAGAAGCCAATTTTCCCCACTTCCCGACTCCAATCAGGCAATCAGAATTACTCCCTGGATCAACGACCCATCTCTAGTAACTATAACCTGTAATATTATTACCCTCCAAAAATACATCCAGGCCCCTCTTGAACTCTTTTAGTGAACTTACCATCACCACCTCCTCAGGCAGAGAGTTCCATAGTCTCACTGCTCTTACCGTAAAGAATCCTCTTCTATGTTTGTGTACAAACCTTCTTTCCTCCAGACGCAGAGGATGTCCCCTCGTCATGGTCACTGTCCTCGGGATAAATAGATGATGGGAGAGATCTCTGTACTGACCCCTGATATATTTATACATAGTTATTAGATCTCCCCTCAGTCGTCTTTTTTCTAAAGTGAATAAGCCTAATTTTGATAATCTTTCAGGGTACTGTAGTCCACCCATTCCAGTTACTGACTTTAGTTGCCCTCCTCTGAACCGTCTCCAGCTCTGCTATGTCTGCCTTGTTCACTGGTGTACGGATTTCGGGTTCCGCCGACCAGGAGGGAGGCGGTAAGTGATGATTTTGAGGTCTCATGCACACGGCCGTACTGTATTTTGCAGTCCGCAATTCGCGGATACCGTCCATGTGCGTCCTGTATTTTTGGAATGGAAGATCTCGCCCTCAATATAGAGCAGTTGAAAGGGAAATTGTAAAAAAAGTTTAGTTACTCTTTAATAGGAAAATAAAAAAACATACACTTTGTGTACTCCTCATGGAATTGCCCAGTTTACTACACTTTTCTATGCCTGAAGAAAAAAAAAAAAGTTTGCTAATGGGCATAGGTCAGGCCGATATGAGAGAGGCATACTGTGTCAATAAGGTCACGTGGATGAATATGTGGACAGGCTGTGGATTACAGCTGTGGTGACACCGGAGGAATTATCTTGGCTTTGTTTTTTTTTTTTCTTTCCGTGTGGATTTTCAAATCCTCGGCATATCATTCACCTCTGTGGATTTTTAAGGCGGATTTCACCCAGGTTGAGATTGGGGCAAATCCACCAAAAATCTACAAGTTACACATACAGATCTTGCTGTGGATTTGGTCTGGAAAAGCAGAGAAGTCCTTGTGGAAATTCTGTTTGAAAAACCGGACCTGTGTGCAGGTAGCTTTAGGGTACGTTCACATCAGCATCAAGCAGGTCTGGCGGAGGACCAGCCTGCCGGAGTTCCCTGTATCGAGCATAGCCGGATGATGCCGGGAACCGCCAGATCCCCATTGACTGACTATAACGGGATCTAGCGGTGATCCAGTCGCCTTCCGGCATAAATGCTGGATGAATACCGCTGCATGTAATGGTTTTTGTCCGGCCGTCAGTTGGGGTGTACGCCAGAACCGGCCCCCGATCTCCTAACACTAGTGTGCACCTACAGTAAGGGGGGCAGAGGCGCTTTCTCGTGTGACTTCTAACCCAGCGTGACTTCAGCGCAGACACAACACCGCATCCACAGTCACGTGGGTCTGAAGGGTAAATTGTCTGGTTTTAGTTTCACAATTTCCATCTCTAAGGTTGTCGGTGACACCAGAGTCTGTGGCGCCATCTGCTGGTAAACAAAGATATGATGTGGTTTAGACCATCCGTAGTACTTTGGGGGGGGGGGGGCGTGCTCTGGCTGCCCATACATACGTGTTTCATCGTCCCCCGACAGAAAAAAATCCAGTGCAAAATGGAAGTTTTGGCCTGATAGTCAACTAATAAGATGGAGGTGCATTTTTGGCATTCCCCAGGGGTATGTCTGCCTGGCACTTTAATGGGCTGTGTGGCAGGCTCATACTCATTGGTGTCAGTTATGCCACGAGGTTAGGAAACTGGCGATGATCGTGTTCGGTACCGTGCACACAACAGGGCAAAGGATCTGCCTGTGTTAACCTGAGAATTATTAAAGGGGTTGTCCAGAACACACAAAATTCCTTGATGCAAATTTTCTGCATCAAGGATTCGCTTGTCATGTGACCACAGTGCGTGAGTGAAGCGCTTGCTATTACTCACCACTCCCTAGTCACCCACCGGCCCGCAACGCGCGGGTAAAAGAAGATGGGGACGAGCTGTGGAGCGGCACCCGTACAGGAAAGGTTAAGTATTTTATTTCACTGGCACTGGGGACATGGCTAAGGGGGAAGGAGTTGATGGCACAGGGGGAGGGGGCTGATGAGTTTTTATAAAGAAAAACTTTCTTTTAATTAGTCTAGTTATCAGAGTAGTCAATTACAAAAATAGTCAACAGCTGCAGCCCTAACTGCCGCCAATCACCGATATCAGGGGTGATTCAACTGAGGCCAGCGATTGAGCTCAGAGGTCATGTGCTTAGGCGTCATTGAAACCGAGGAATGGTAAATGGGTAATATCTTTGTTTAAACGTCCAGGACAACCCCTTTAATTCTCACTTAGAGGGTCAGCAACCTCCAGCAGCTGTAAAACTACCACTCCCAGCTGGCACACTTGCTCAGCTGTTCTTGTGACTCCAATAGAACTGAAAGGAGGATTGTGGGAGTGGTAGTTTCAGAACAGCTGGAGGTTGCTGATCCCTGGACTACACGGACTGCTGAGAGTTGTATCTCTAGGGCTATGTGCACACCTGAAAGTGGTGAGTCACAATCTCCTCTCCCTGTGACGTGGCAGCTTCAGATACTATCTAATGACACACCGGCGTCTTACAAACCACAGTGACGGACGCTCATGGACGTGCTCGAGGCCCTGATTCTGCAGTAGAGCAGTAAAATTGTACAGGCACTGCCGTGCATTGGTGGGCACAGCTTTCCACGTGTGGCTGGCCGCATCTTTTGACCTTAACCTCAAGCCAGTTTCACACAATCGCATTCAGCGCTTTGACACCAGTGTTTCCCGGGCTGAACTCTGCTCCTGTGACATGAACTCATGGCTTTATAATAAAGTGTGTTCCTGCCTGACCTCGGATCTACTGAACTGTACTGACATAATGCCGTCAGTAAAATTCAGTACAGCCGCAGTCAGGCAGCAACGCACAGCTTTATAAATCCTTATAATGCTTTGAGTTTGTTTCACAGGAGCAGAGTTCAGCCCGGGAAATACTGACGTCACCCAAAGCATGCATCCCTTGTGTGTATCTGGCCTAAGGGTTTTACTTGCAGTGCTGTCAGCAAAGAGATTTCTTAAAGGGGTTATCCAAAGTCTAACACATATCCCTCAATGCCAAGGCTCTTCATACACATCATACTTACCCCACTCCCTGGCACCCGTGCCACTCCTGATCCGCGCACGGCCGCCGCTGCATCTAGCATCACCCGTGGAGATCAGGAGTGACGCAGGTAGCGGGGTACATATAATCTACATGAGGGACCCAGGCATTGGGGGGCATGTTTTAGACTTTGGATAACCCCTTTAAGATTTCTCTCATTATTTTGTTCTGTGCACTCTATGGGGAAAAAATATAGATTTTGATGGACTTATGTTTTTTTTTTTTTTTTTAATCCATATTAACTATGTAACTATATTGCTACCTGGAAACCATCAACATGTAGACTAACACTGCCTGTATATGTATCTAGTGTTTGAAAGCAAATAAAAACCTTTAAGATCCCTTATTTATTTTTACTTAAAGGGGTTGTCCTACGAAAAATGTTCTGCAGTTTTCAAACCAGTACCTGGATCTGAATACTTGTGTAATTGCCTGTAATTAAAAATTTAGGTTAGGCACTGAGTTATTAAATAAAATCTATCTGTATACCGCCTCCTGCAGTTTGTTCTTTTTCTTATTTCTTTGTCCTGCTCACTGAGACGGCCGCACATGCTCAGTTTCCTCCTTCAACTGCCTCCTGAGCTGTGATAGGGAGAGCATGGACACGCCTCCTGAGCTGTGATAGGGAGAGCATGGACACACCCCCTGAGCTGCAGCAGAAAAGACACGCCCCCCTGAGCTGTCAGCTTGATATAAATCTAGCAGAGCAATGAATGTGGAGATCTCTGGATCCATGTGAGGTACAGGGCTGGTTCTAGCTTTGTTAGAAAGGTATTGTCACATACTATATGATGTCTGATTTACATTTTTTTACATTAGTCATGGGATTACCCCTTTAAGTCAGCCAATGATCAGCTGATCATCACGGTCTGATTTGTTTCCCCCAACAGCCATCTATCTTATGGTGACCAGTTGCATGAGTTCACAAGGACTTGTCTTAATAAGAGAGCCCCTATAGGTTGGTATTGTCCCCATACACATTAGGCTAATGTCAGCTGAACCTGCTGTCTTCAACTGATAATCTGAAGTCTATAGGGACCTCCTGACTCTCCTCCGAGAGATGTTGGGGTCTAGAAGGATTGGACACATTTCAGATCCTTTTGTTCCTCCCCTCTCCCCATTGAAAACGCGTACACCCCCTGGAGAAGAGAGCCCGTATTTATAAGTGGGATTTGGGGCAGATAATTTGTGTTCGGCCATCTTTAGACTTTTCCAGCAGTCTGCTCCTTATACCGTTGTATCTTTACGCCACGTCTATTTCTTGCTGGAGCTGCTATATTGACCATACACTTGCGTATCTCTGTGTAATGCGTCTCATAATATCCTATTTGCCCGGTGTCTTAATGCACCTCTTGGCAGCAGTTTGGCTACAAAGTCCTGGTTCTCAAGGGAGAATTTGAACTTTTTAGACATGCACCGTGTATAATCCACGTAGACAAGTTTATACTGTGTCATGGAGGCTGATAGGCATCCTCGGGGTATGGGACTGTACGATTGCTTTGAGTTCTTCCGCTCTCTCACTTGGTTACTTTTCTCATTGCAGAGCACAAGGTAATCATTGTCGGACTTGATAACGCAGGAAAAACCACCATTCTTTACCAGTTGTAAGTATGAGTCTATATGTATCGCGCACACACGGGGGGCTCCAGCTGTTTGAACCCCAAACCAGAAACCGCGGACCTTAGGCTTCATTCACACGACCGTATTTTGTCTCTGAGTCCGTTCTGTGTTTTTTTTTTTTTTTTTTTTTTTTTTTGCGGAACCATTCATTTCAATGGGTCCGCAAAAAAAAGGAAGGTACTCCGTGTGCATTCCATTTCCGTATGTCCGTATTTCCGTTCCGCAAAAAAAAAAATAGAACATGTCCTATTCTTGTCCGTTTGGCTGACAAGGATAGGCATTGTTATAATGAATCTGCAAAATAAAACGGAAACACAGATGACATGCAGAACGTCGTCCGTTGTTTTTTTTTTTTTTTTTTTTTTTTTTTTGCGGATCCCCAATTTGCAGACCGCAAAACACATACGGACAGGTGAATGAAGCCTTAGATCGTGGCCCAGGATGAGCAAAACTATAGGCTCCACAAAGATAGGTCAGAGAGACTTGTGTGAGGGTAAAAGAGAGTTAAATGGTACTAATTAGAGATGAGCAAGCATGCTCGAGTGCCATTTTTGCGTATTTGCGTACGCATTTTAAAATTCGTACGCTATTCATACGCATATTTTAATCTATACGCAAATGCGTACGAATGGCATACAAATTGAATTTGTACGCTATTCGTACGCATTTGCGTATAGATTAAAATATGCGTATGAATAGCGTACGAATTTTAAAATGCGTACGCAAATACGCAAAAATGGCACTCGAGCATGCTTGCTTATCTCTAGTAATAATCAGTAAGAAGCGTGGCATGTCTTGCTTCAGTCTCCATGCAGATGTTGTCCTCTGTTGGATTTGAACCTAGGACCCTGGTGCTGCAAGGGACCAGTATGGTCAACCATATTAAACCAGGCATATTGCCTGGTAGGGTTGACTTATGTAGGTTTGCGTTGTGCAGATACGAGGATTTTTATCTTTATGCAAATCATGCAGTTGGAGCACCAAGGGGCTGGCTGTAGAGCTTCAAGCACCACTACAGCAGCAGCGCCCCTAGTGCTCATTAAACTTCCCCATCCCATTTGATTGACATAATAGCCCGTCTAATGGTGCCTGCACTGTGACTCACTTATAATCATTGGTGTAGTGTTAATATAGTGTATAGATTGTAATGAGCACTAGGGGCGCAGCTGTAATGGTGCTTGAAGCTCTACAGCCGGCCCCTTGGTGCTCCAACTGCCTGATTGTGCAGAGAGTCTGCAGCATTTACAGTAGCAGCGAAGTGGAGGAGCTTTGAAAAAAATCCCTTCCACTTGCTGCAAAGCAATTCACATATAACCTGACAAGGGGTTGCAGTGTGGAGGGTGAACTCTGCATCAGGTCCGCCATATTACAGCATTAAAAACCATGGCAGTCTGATGTGGATTCTCAGCCGTTCTACTGCCACGTGCGGCCGTCCACGCAGACTCTTCACGGATCGCGGTGTTAGGTGGTGTCAGCCCATAGAACGGGGAAGTGTCGTCATCTCTAATTCATGAATTCCTTTCTTTCAGTTTGATGAATGAAGTGGTCCACACCTCCCCGACCATCGGCAGCAACGTGGAGGAGATCGTGGTGAAGAATACCCACTTTCTGATGTGGGACATTGGAGGTCAGGAGTCGCTGCGATCGTCGTGGAACACCTACTACTCTAACACTGAGGTAACCGGCAGGGACACCTTTCTGGCTGCCGTCTAGTGAAGCATGCAGGAGTCATCCACCCTGTTAGCTTTTCTATGACTTAATTCAGGTGTTACACCCAAGTAAGCAAACTCACCATTTACCTAGAACTTCTTAACCTTTGAAAATTGCTTTAGGGGAAAACTCAGATAATCTGATAATCTGAAAGAGAATAAGGCTGCACGACAGTATATATCTGCAGCTGATGTCCGCACAGGCAGAATTACACTGGAGAGAGAGAGTAAACAATAGGTCATTTCGTGATGACACATCCCCTTTAAATACACTTGGGCAAACAACCTATTCAGGTTATAACTAGCCAATTCTGCCCCCCAAAATGATTGAAAGATGTGTTTTCTATATTAAGCTATGTACAGTGGTCTCTGAAGTTACAATATTGGTTCCAGGATGACCATTGTATGTTGAAACCATTATAAGATAAGAGAACATGAAGATTTAAGAAAAATAAGCAGATAACTAAGACAGATAAAGCAAGTCCTTATGCCTCTTTCACACTAGTGGCAGCACGGATCCGGCAGGTGAAGGGTGCCGCCGGATCCGTGCTGCCGCAGGGACATGTGTGGGGCCGGAACCGCGCTCCGGCCCCACACATGTCACACAGTACATACACACAGACATATACACATACATGCTTACATGCTCCCGGCAGGTCTTCAGAGCGTCGGAGGGACAGGACGGCGCACACGTAGGACGATTCCCCACAGCCCCCTCTGCTGGGCGCCAGGTGGAATCGTCCTATGTGTGCGCCGTCCTGCTCCTCCTGTGCTGTGAAGACCTGCCGGGAGCATGTAAGTATGTATGTGTATTTGTTGTATATGTCTGTGTATGTTTGTTTATGTATGTATGTGTGCAGGTGACGGATCCGTCATGAACTCCATTGAAAGTCAATGGAGGACGGATCCGTATTCTGTTGTGTCACACCAAATGGATCCATCCCCATTGACTTTCATTGGGGGTCATTCCGGATCCGTCTTGGTGCGGATGCCTGGACCGGAGAGCAAACCGCAGCATGCTGCGGTTTGCTCTCAGTTCTGAAGACGGAACGGAATGCTTTCAGGAGCATTCCGTTGTCTTCAGTTCAGTTTTGTCCCCATTGACAATGAATGGGGACAAAACTGAAGCGTTTTATTCCGGTATTGAGCCCCTATGACGGAACTCAATACCGGAATTATAAAACGCTAGTGTGAAAGTAGCCTAACATATAACAGTCAGGAATAGCTGGTAACTAATACAGATATTTTACCAGAGAAGTGACCTGGATTGGTTGGATCTGAGTCTGAGGGATTGTATGTTGAGTCTAGTTTCGACTTACGATGGGTGAGAAAAGACCATTGTATGTGGAAAATATTGTATCCTGAGGCCATTGTAACTTGAGGGACCAGGGTTATTAACCCTGTAACAGTTGGCACACATATGCATCACTTTGCCGGCAGCTATAATCCCATGCTATTGTAAATGTACATCTCACTATTAACCCCTTCAAGACCCTGCAATTTTGTTTCATTTTTTTTTCTCCCTGCCTTTCCAGAGCCATAACTTTTTTTACTTTTCGGTTCTTATAACCCTATGAGTTTTTTTTTTTTTTTTTTTTTTTTTTTTTTTTTTTTGTGGGACAAGTACTTTTCTATTGGCACCATTTGCATACAATTGAATAAAAAGTGATCAGAAAAAGTGTTATGTACCCTAAAATGGTGCAGAAAAAAAAAACTACAGCTTGTCCCACAAAAACAAGCCCACACTTAACTCTGTTGAAGGTAATATAAAAAAGTTTATAGATGTCAGAATATGGTGATCCAAGAGAAATTGTTTTTACAAGTAGACATTACTATATACGTGGTATGGCTGTAATCGCACTGACCTAAAGAATAGGCTTGTTATCTTTAGCGTGCGCTGAATACTGTAAAGACAGAACCCAAAAGCAAGGTGAAATTGTTGAAAAAAAAGTGAAAAATATATATATATATAATTTTTTTTTTTTATTCTTTCACCCCACCAAGAATTTTTGTTTCCAGTTTTTCAAAACAATGATATGAAAATTTAGTAATAGGGTAGCACCATAAATCAATAGAACTTGACCCTCAAAAAATAAGCCCCCATAAAGCTATGTTAACAATAGGAAATATGAAAATGCTGAAGCGAAAATAGGCCTGATCCTTAAAGAAGAACTCCCGCAAAAATGTTTATTCTCTGACCTGTTAGAAAGGTGCATGATATAATCTGTAGTGATTGTCATTTTCTTACCAGTGACTGTTTCTGTGAGTAAAAACCTCTCTTCTTATTGTAGCCGGGTCATGTGACCAACTCCCTGACCTCCAACTGACCCAGGACAGAAAGCCAGTAACTGCTCTGTTCATTCCTATGAGACTGAAAGTGAGGCTCCCATAGGAAAGCATAGAAAATTAGACTTCCTGTCCACACAAAGTCTGTGTGAGTTGGTGGGTCTAATTCCTAGTCACATGACACAGATAAGAAACATCAGGATGATATAACTCACAAATACAGACACTGGTAAGAAAATGACATTTACTACAGATTACATCATGTACATTTCATTAAGGGATAATGGTGGTAGTAGTAGTATAGGTTCTTGTAGATTTTTTTCCTGACACAGTCCAATAATCCATAATGGCTGGTAACTCAACATCAGTGGTGCCCAATAGATGCCGGATCAAAGGAATTTTACTATAATATGACGTGGCTGATTTTGCTACTCCACCTGGTAGTTTGTGGCTGACGTTTTTGTGCCGTCAGGAGTCTTTGATCCGGTGAAGTTTCCACCATCTGACCTCTTCACATTGTAATGGAGAATTGCATTCATGTAGATAATCCTTCTGGAAGCTCCCCAGCTGATGGATCTGACAGAAGGGCTTTGTTGTCAGAGCAGTGAGGGGAAAATGTAGCATTTACGTGATGTATAGTCTATGAATAGTGGAGCATTGTATATGCATTGTGTGTGCGACGCCCTTTTTTTGATGGTTATATAATGGTTTCGCTCACAAACCTAAGAACTCCACGGCTGACATGTTAGTATTGCAAAGATTACTAAACTATCCGACATTGAAAAAGACACCCCAAAACATCATAATGAGATGCATGGGCACCTCCAAAATACTGAAAAGGAGCGGCACTACAGAGATGTAAGTGAAGATGCACTGGTATTGTTATTGCCTGGGGAATACACGTATTTAAAGGGGTAGTCCTGGATTTTGATATTGATGGCCTGTCCTCAGGATTGGTGATCAATATCTGATCAGAGGGGGTCCGGTTCCCGGCTTCCCCACCAAACAGCGGCCTCTTCCTCGGTCGTGTTTATCGGTGACATGACCTACGCTAGTGGGGGCTAACCTCCGGCACTCCAGCTGTGGTGAAACTACGACTCCCAGCATGCTTCATTCATTTCTGTGGAGTTGTGAGAACAGCCAAGCGAGTGTACATCTTGGGAGTCGTAGTTTTATCACAGACCTAGGCGCATCTCGGATCCATTCAAGTGAATGAGCTGCAATACCAAACACGGCCACTATACAATGGACGGCGCCGTGTTTGGTAAGCTGTAAAGAGGCTGTGACACTCGCTGGAGCTCCACGGCCTATTCAAACAGCTGATCGGCGGGGGTGCCGGAAGTTTGACCCTCACTGATCAGACATTGGTGACCTAACCTGAGGATAGGCCATTAATACCAGAGAACGCCCTTTAGTAGAGCAGAGGAAAGGTGACTAGTCCTTTTTGTGGGGAGGACAGTTATAAGTGTTAGACCTCCTTCTAAAAGAGAGACGTGTTGTTTTTTTGTTTTTTTTGTTTTTTATTAATTTTCATGCAGCATGCATTTTTACTTTTTTTTTTTTTTTTCATTTACTGTTTTTATTGTATTTAGTAGCATTTTTTTTATATGAAGTGTTTTAGGACTTTTTTTTTTTTTTGAAGTTTTTAAAGAGCAAGGTATACCCCCTCTCACTCATCTGCAGAGCTCTATGTAATAAAGCTGATGTAAAAGCAGCGTTAAAACGCCATAAAAAGGCAACCCATATTGAAACATGCGTTTTTAAGTAATAGATGTCTATGGCACAAAAATGCCACAGCGGGCATGCTGGGATTTAAAAAAAAAAAAGTGCCGAAGGAAAAAAACACCACAAAAGAGAACCATGATTTTACTGTATTTTACTTGCAGCTTACATCTGGAGGTGGCATTTTTTTTTAAATTTATTTTTAGTAAAAATGTAACAATATCGCTGGTTTTGTTGGTTTAAAATGAGTTGTATTCTTTCTCTGCAGTTTATTATCCTGGTTGTGGACAGCACTGACCGCGAGAGGCTATCTATTACTAAAGAGGAGCTCTACCGAATGCTCGCCCATGAGGTAGGTGACGCCACCCAATTACTCCGGTTTCCCAGATGCTGCCTTTTGGGGCCTGGTCCGCAGCGAATCCACTGCAAAATTGAAACGTGAAGGGCAAACTTTGATGCAGATTTCAGCCTTTGCATTTCAAACAGTGAAATCCGCTGCGTGCCTTCACCTCTGTGCAGACGTTTGTCCGGGTTTTGGAAAACTCTCTCCTCTTTGCTCTCGGAGTCGATTCCCAATCTTTTCTGAAGCTCCAAAAGTCCATCAGTTTTGATTGGATTTTTTTTCAGGTATAAAGGGGGAGATTCACCAAAACTGGTGTAAAGGAAAACTGGCTCAGTTACCAAAGGAGATCTGAAAAATAAAATGTGAAATCTGATTGGTTACAGCAGTTTTGATAAATCTCCCTCATACTGTTCAGACAGATGCCTAAAGGACCCTCTGGTCTAATGTAACCCTATGGACACATTTAGCATCCACTTTACCCAGTTTAAGCACTACACGTTTGTGATGTAGGTGTAGCCCAAAGTACATGCCCAGCACTATAGATACTATAATAATAATCTACGTTTAATAAAAGGGGTTTCCAGGATTTATTTGTACTGATGCCCTATCCTCTGGAATGGCATACAGCCTGTAATGCTTGACCAGTGCTCACTTAAAGGGGTTTTCTGGGATTTTCCTCTGGATAGGTCATCCGTATCGGATCAGTGGGGGTCTGACACGCAGGACCCCCGCCAATCAGCTGTATTGAGAAGGCAGCAGCGCTCCTGTGAGCACTGTTACCTTCTCGCAGCTTACCAGGCACAGCGCCGTACATTGTATAGTGGTTGTGCTTGGTATTGCACTCAGGCCCTTTCACTTGAATGGGGCTGAGCTGCTCCTAGGCCACGTCACACATGAACGTGTCGCCCCTCAGCCTAGGGAAAGCAGAGAGGCGGCCGCGGCACTCATGGAGCGCCTGTGTCTTCTCAAACAGCTTGTTGACAGGGGGTCCCGAGTGTCGGACCCCCGCCGATCAGATACTGATGACCTATCCTGAGGATAGAAAATCTCGGAAAACCCCTTTAAGGCTTCTTTCACACTGGCCTTCAGGCTTGTCCGGCCGGCAGTTCCTGCAGGGGAACAGCTTGCTGGATCCGTACTAACGTTTGCACACGTGTGCTGCCGAAAGTCCTCTCCTAACCCCGTTCACTATAATGGGGAAGGGCCAGAGAGGCAGCTGGACAAAAACCACAGCGTGCGGCCATCAATGTCTGTCCTGAAAACCCCTTTAAAGTCTCTTGTGCAGGCAGGGCCTCCAGCTGTTGTAAAACTACAACTCCCACCATGCCCAGCTGTAGTCAATAGCTGTAGACAGTTTGGGCATACTGGGAGTTGTAGTTTTGCAACGGCTGGAGAGCCTCTAGTTGGCCATTCCTGCTCTAGTGAATTATAGAGAACACTACACACAGGAGACGGTGGGGGTTGTTTGTCATGCCCCCATTGTACAGTGCCAGTTGTGTAGCTCTCATTGTAGGCGCACAGACTGCCGGAGGATGTTTGCACCTTGTCATAAATCACTAAGTGGCAGACATAGCATGCTAAGAGTATAGTGTGTTGTGTTTGTTTTTTTTTTTTTTTTTTTTTTACCTTTTTCTCTCCACAGGCTTCTCTAAAGCAATGCACTGTAAACACTAGTGGAGAAAAATGCCTGTTACATTTTACAAAATTGAAAAGCACCACTGAAAATGCCTGTAAAGCCTCCTCCTCACACTTTCAGTGTCTGTCGTTTTCACACGTTTTTCTTTTGTGTTTTGTAACAATTTTTATGGCTTTTTTTTAGTCTTATAATGAAGCCTATGATAAACTTACACGTGTGTCCTTGAGGCGGTCCATAATCTGGCCTGCATTGAGCTACTGATGAGAAACTTCTCCTATGAACATCTATTGTAAAGGCTTCAGTTCACAGAAGAATAACTACGTGTTATTACAATAGAAATATGACACTGACTCTCCCGTAGCGTGATTCACGGTCCTATAGACTGCGTCACATACCACAAAGCTCAAGGAATTGAGTGATTACCACGGGTAATGTTAGACCGTGAAATATCATTACATAACCCCTGGGGTTTAGTAGGTAACGTAATCCAGGCAGCCTGTAACCCAAAACGCCCGGAGATGCTTTCTGTAACGCGCACCCTGCCTCTGCCTGGGCCATTTTGTGCTCGTTTTCATAACTTCTATGTAAGTGTATCGTTGATGGCGTATGTTTTCTTTGCTTTAGGATTTACGGAAGGCGGCCGTTCTCATCTTCGCAAACAAGCAGGATATGAACGGGTGCATGACGGCAGCCGACATTTCCAAATACCTCACCCTTAGCTCTATAAAGGATCATCCGTGGCATATCCAGTCCTGCTGTGCGCTCACAGGAGAGGGGTACGTGCAGTGCTTACATCCATCGCTGCATCCTGGTTATCATTGTCTTTTATTGGGACCTGCTAATTGAGGCATAAACACATTTTGTATGATTTAAAGGGGTACTCTTATCTTGGACATGTGTGGCTTATCCTATAGCATCCACACACATCACAAGAACCCCCTTTCAGCCTGCTAATAAGGTGGTCAGGATTATAGAAACTGCTGAGCTTGCTTTGCTTCATAGCTTCTGTAATGCCCATAGAAGTGGCTGTTTCTGTACATCTGGCCGCCTCTTGTGGCCTTGAAGTGACTGCTAGCACCTATATAACTAACAGCAGTGCCCCACATAAGATTGCAGACACATCCCAGACATACCTGTGTGCACTGTGTGTCTGTATTATATGTCACATCCCAGACATACCTGTGTGCACTGTGTGTGTATTACATGTCACATCCCAGTGTTTGTTCTTCTTTACAAATGTCTGGGATGTGACATGTAATACAGACACACAGTGCACACAGGTATGTCTGGGATGTGACATGTAATACAGACACACAGTGCACACAGGTATGTCTGGGATGTGACATGTAATACAGACACACAGTGCACACAGGTATGTCTGGGATGTGACATGTAATACACACACAGTGCACACAGGTATGTCTGGGATGTGACATGTAATACAGACACACAGTGCACAGAGGTATGTCTGGCACTGTGTGTGTATTACATGTCACATCCCAGACATACCTGTGTGCACTGTGTCTGTATTACATGTCACATCCCAGACATACCTGTGTGCACTGTGTGTCTGTATTACATGTCACATCCCAGACATACCTGTGTGCACATGTGTCTGTATTACATGTCACATCCCAGTGTCTTTACAATGTCTGGGATGACATGTAATACACACACACAGTGCACACACGTATGTCTGGGATGTGACATGTAATACACACACAGTGCACACAGGTATGTCTGGGATGTGACATGTAATACAGACACACAGTGCATACACAGGTATGTCTGGGATGTGACATGTAATACAGACACACAGTGCACACAGGTATGTCTGGGATATGACATGTAATACAGACACACAGTGCACACAGGTATGTCTGGGATATGACATGTAATACAGACACACAGTGCACACAGGTATGTCTGGGATATGACATGTAATACAGACACACAGTGCACACAGGTATGTCTGGGATATGACATGTAATACAGACACACAGTGCACACAGGTATGTCTGGGATATGACATGTAATACAGACACACAGTGCACACAGGTATGTCTGGGATGACATGTAATACACACACACAGTGCACACAGGTATGTCTGGGATATGACATGTAATACAGACACACAGTGCACACAGGTATGTCTGGGATGTGATATGTAATACAGACACACAGTGCACACAGGTATGTCTGGGATATGATATATGTAATACACACACACAGTGCACACAGGTATGTCTGGGATGTGACATGTAATACAGACACACAGTGCACACAGGTATGTCTGGGATGTGACATGTAATACAGACACACAGTGCACACAGGTATGTCTGGGATATGACATGTAATACAGACACACAGTGCACACAGGTATGTCTGGGATGTGATATGTAATACACACACAGTGCACACAGGTATGTCTGGGATGTGACATGAATACACACACACAGTGCACACAGGTATGTCTGGGATGTGACATGTAATACACACACACAGTGCACACAGGTATGTCTGGGATGTGACATGTAATACAGACACACAGTGCACACAGGTATGTCTGGGATGTTACATGTAATACAGACACACAGTGCACACAGGTATGTCTGGGATGTGACATGTAATACAGACACACAGTGCACACAGGTATGTCTGGGATATGACATGTAATACAGGCACACACAGTGCACACAGGTATGTCTGGGATGTGACATGTAATACAGGCACACAGTGCACACAGGTATGTCTGGGATGTGACATGTAATACAGACACACACAGTGCACACAGGTATGTCTGGGATGTGTCATGTAATACACACAGTGCACACAGGTATGTCTGGGATGTGACATGTAATACACACACAGTGCACACAGGTATGTCTGGGATGTGACATGTAATACACACACACAGTGCACACAGGTATGTCTGGGATGTGACATGTAATACACACACACGTGCACACAGGTGGACAAACACAGTGCACAAGGTATGTCTGGAATGTGACATGTAATACAGACACACAGTGCACACAGGTATGTCTGGGATGTGACATGTAATACACACACAGTGCACACAGGTATGTCTGGGATGTGTATGCAATCTTCTGTGGGGCAGTGCTGTTCGTTATATAGGTGAAAAACAGGTGACAGACTCCCTTTAATGGGTCCCCGTGCTGTAGATGTGTGTGTATCCGAGAGTCGGGATCTGCATCTATCAGACATGTATAGCATATTTTATTTATATGACAAATGTTTGAGATGGGAAATGGTACCAGCTTCAGAGCACAAAGGTGTTCTACTGATAAAGAAAAAAATACAAACTGTATAAAGCAGGAATCAGCAACCTTCAGCTCCAGCTGTTGTGAAACTACAACTCCCAACATGCTCCTTTCACTTCTGTGGGAGTTCAGAGAACAGCCAAGCAAGTGTGCACGATGGGAGATGTAGTTTAACACCTGGCGTGCCGGAGGTTGCTGATCCCTGGTATAAAGGGGTTTAGATAGGTCTTGGGGTTAGATATGGTTTTTGAGTCCGTCATCAGTATCTGATTGGCGACTTTCCGTGACTTCCACCGATCAGCTATTTGAATAGGCACCGGCACTCACAGTAGCGCCACATCCTTCTCCCTGCTCACCAACCACAGCGCTGTATATTGTCTAGTGGCTCTGCTGTGACTCGGCATCTGCGTAGGCGGTCATGCAGCCGTAACCCAGTAGTGGATGCCAGGAAAGTATAATCCCCACTGCTGGTCCGGCCACTGTGTTCGGTCTGTGTAAAGAGAAGAAAAAAAGAAAAACTTTAAAGTTGCACAACCCCTATCATTTTTTCTTTGCGTATATGCAATATCTGCCATTTTATTTCCTTTCTTAACTTTTTTTTTTCTCCCCTTCCTCGTTCCTATGCAGGTTATATCAAGGTCTTGAATGGATGACTTGCCGGACTGGAGTGAGATAACTGGACACGGTTGTGGACTCTTTCCAATACCTTTTTACACTACGACATCGCCATGCTTTATTTATAAGAGAATCGGATCTGTCTCTGAG
This sequence comes from Rhinella marina, assembly GCA_900303285.1. Taxonomy (NCBI): domain Eukaryota; kingdom Metazoa; phylum Chordata; class Amphibia; order Anura; family Bufonidae; genus Rhinella; species Rhinella marina. Next base: position 44,210 of record ONZH01003006.1, read on the forward strand.
CCACACTTGAATCAAGTGGTGCTGCGTCAGGGAAATACGTGAGACCCTCAGACTGTACTGCACACGACCTCTGACGGACACTTTTATACAGATTACTGTACATTAATACACACCGCTGCTGTGTTTTTGTGTTTTTTAGCTGTTTTTAGCAGTTCATCTACATCATTGTCAGCATAGGCAAGCTGTGCCGCTTCTCTACATGTGGCGTTGGCGTCCTGGAAGCCGTAGTTCCACAGCGGTCGCGGACACAGCTGCTGAATTCAGGATTTTAAAGGGTCAATATTTCTTTTTATTATATTTCAGTGGGTGATGCTACCGCACCCGTACACATGTTACATTTTTTGGCAATTCTTAGCAGCATATTATTGCGGGAAATCCGAACACTTCGGCTAGGGTTATAGGGCGATATTTGGTCGCATCGATGTTACAATTGTATTTCACCATTTACTGACTAATGGGAAAAGAAACGGCAAGAAACCTTGTGGCCTTTGCAAAACGCCACCGTTTTGTGAAGCTTTCAAGATCCTTTGTAATTTTGACATGGACAGCGCTTCTCCAGCAGGAAGAAAACTCTCTCTAGTGCCCTCTATAGGAGGCAGAGAGCTTTCGTCTTTTTCGGAGAAGGTTAATTTGCATACCGTTTCCCATGAGCCATTGCCCTGAAGGCTCCCTGGTAGTAGTATCTCCATAAGGAGCTTCAGTACCTTCCAGAGGGCCACGTAATGTCACTATTTTACCATGACACGTGCTAGCTGCAATGGAGCTCTAGTCGAAAACTTAAAGGGGTTATCCCATGATTAATGTAAAAAATGAAAATCAGACATCATATAGTACATGACAATACCTTTATAACAAAGCTAGAACCAGCCCTGTACCTCACATGGATCCAGAGATCTCCACATTCATTGCTCTGCTGGATTTATATCAAGATGACAGCTCAAGGGGAGTGTCTTTTCTGCTACTGCTCAGGAGGCGTGTCCATGCTTTCCCTATCACAGCTCAGGAGGCGTGTCCGTGCTCTGCCTATCACAGCTCAGGGGGCAGTTGAAAGATGAAACTGAGCATGTGCGACCTTCTCAGTGAGCAGGTCAAAGAAATAAGAAATTAAGTGGCACTATACAGATACATTTTACTGAATAACTCAGTAGCTATACAGAATTTTTAATTAAATGCAATTACAAAAGTATTCAGATCCGGGTGCTGGTTTGAAAACTGTAGAATATTTTTCGTGGGACAACCCCTTTTAAATGGTTTTCAATTTTTTTTTTTTTTTTATTCTTTTTTTCAATTCTTGAATTTTAGATGAATTTCACTGCCATCAATTTAATTTCCTGCAAGTAAATATGTCTCTACTGTGTATTTTTAATGACTTTTTTTTTTTTTTTTTTTTTTCTGTATGCTTTTTGAAATATTTTATGATTCTTAATACAGGGATTTTTGCGGGGGAAGGGTAGGTCATGTTATTTGGGGATTGTGTCTGCTCTGCTGCAGTCTCGGCAGCATATGATATTGGGAATAAAGAGGCTCGGAAGGCTTTCAACGCTTGATTTGACGTCTTCTGCGTTCTTTTACGGCAAGTTGTAACTAGTATATTATGTCTAACATGCATTGGCTACGGTATGGAAGAACTAAGATTGCAATGATATGCGATCAGTCGTGGGATTATAGGAGAGGATACAAGTAACTGTAAAATTAGGAGTCTGGTTTGGAGAATGAAAGCTATAATATTGAGGGCTATACGAAACATTCCCCCTGTATCAGGGATCAGCAACCTCCGTCACTCCAGCTGTTGTGAAACTACAATTCCCAGCATGCTCCATTAATTTCTGTGAGAGTTTTGACAAGAGCCGAGGAAGTATGCCTGCTGGGAGTTGTAGTTTCACAACAGCTGGAGGTTGACTACCCCTGCTCTATATACTCCTTTATTGATAGTCACTTATGGGTTACAGAGTTTTGGATTTCACCTAAGCATATCTGATTTAGGTCTATTTAGTCTATGAATTAGGTTTTCAGATTAGTCTGACCCTCTTTCAGTGATTCCTAAAGCAGGACATCGGATTAATGATGGTCGAACCTAGCGGGATTGACCAAATCGAATGTGTATGGGGGCCGTCTGACTTCTTGGATAGGAGCATGTCAGATCACTTCTTCGCCTTTGGAGAGATGTGCATTGCCGGTGGTGTCTGACATCCGTCTACCCTCATTTTCCCAAAGAAATATACATGCTCGGTGAATCCAGGGAGACGCTATATTGTAAGCAGAACCTAGCAGGTTGATTGAAGCCGCCAATTAATACCTCATTTGTATAACTAACTTTCAATACAGGGATGAACAAAACCTTTGTAAATATTAGGAGTCAGTTCTAACACTCCACATACTACTTTGACTTTTGTTTGGCGACCAGGTCATGGAAACTTCCATATAAAAAAAAAAAAAAACAGATGGTGCCACTTGGACAGCTCTAGGAAATCTGCTTCCTGGGATTTAGCCCTTTACAGTGAATATCCACCTTGTTAACGGTTTGTTTTTTTGGTACAAATGTTCTGCTGATGAAGGTCTTAAAATATTAGTGGTCCAGGCTTCAAATCGCCTACACAGACATAGATTTAAGATCTGCCTGCAGCCACCACTAGGGGGAGCTGACCGCATACAGTTGTACATTCAAAGAACTCCCGCCAAAAATGTTATTCCATGTCCTGCTCGAAATGTACATGATGTAATTAGAGTGCCATTTTCGAGTATTTGCGTATGCGTTTTAAAATTGGTACGCTAATACATATGCATATTTTAATCTGTACACAAATGCGTACCAATAACGTACAAATTGTTAAAATGCGTACGCATTAGTGTACAGATTAAAATATGCGTATGTATTAGCGTACCAATTTTAAAATGCGTACTCAAATACTCGAAAATGGCACTCGAGCATGCTCGCTCATCTCTACATGTAATCTGTAGTGAATGTCATAGTCTTACCTGTGCCTGTATTTGTGAGTTATATCTCCCTGATGTTTCTCATCTGTGTCATGTGAGCAGCAATCAGACTCACCAGATAACACAGCATATTGTGTGGACAGGAAGCCTATTTCTCTATGTACTCCTATGGGAGTCTCACCCTGAGTCTCATAGGGATGAATAGAGCAGTGACTGGCTTCCTGTCCTGGGTCAGTTGGAGGTCAGGGAGCTGGTCACATGACCCAGCTACAATTAGAAGAGAGGGGATAACTCACAAATACAGTCACTGATGAGAAGATTACATTCACTACAGATTACATCATGCAGCTTTCTAACAGGTCAGAGAATAAATTTTTTTGCGGGAGTTCTTCTTTAACTCAAATGCATTAAAGGCCTCCCCCTATTGCTCTAGACTGTGACCAGCGGCTTGGTACATTGGTCTTGTGATTCCCCCATCCTAGAGATGGGTGCAGGTCTCGGAGGCCAGCCCCGTGTCTGACATAAGTGAGAATTCCCCCTTCAGTCCAGGTCATGGTAAACTGCGTGGCTTATCAGGCGGAGTGGATTATAGGACATTCAAATGAAGGGACTTGTGAGATCCGTGTCCAAACTTTAATGTTTTCTAACTTAGAGTAGACAGATCCAGTAATTGAGTGCCTTTAATATATGCACCCTACAGGAGCTCAGACTGTGTAAACCTTAAAGGGGTTGTCAGAGACTTAACTCCATTTTTACAGACCCCTCTTAGCTCCCCCGCAATGGTAGGGCTATGGTTAACACAAGGCTACATGGGTCATGGCTATATGGGTAAATACGATCCAGGCTTGTCATGTGTGGTGGGCTAGACACAGGGCCCACTGTGACACTTCACCAAGGGAGGTCCAGCATATTGGGGAAACACGTACCATTGACATTCTGCACCTTTTCTTATATCATTAACATGATGATTTAGACTGGATGTCATCATGGACAAATATCATGTTCAAATGACCTTTCGGGGCTGTAATTGATGCGCAATCCTTATGATAGGTCATAGGTATCAGATTGGTGGCCCCACCTGTCTGATAGTGATGACCTAACCTAAGGATTGCTCATTAAAATTACACTCCAGGAAAACCCCTTTAAGCAGTTGGACTCAACTCACTGAAATCCTGACACTTAGGCCTCTTGCACGCGCCCGTTGTTTGGCCGTTCGTGCGTTGGGGACCGCAATTTGTGGTCTGCAGTGCACAGGCACCCTCTGTGCGGCTGCCATGACTGATCCAGACCTATTCAGCTTGAATGGATATGTGATGCGTCCGTGCCGCATAAAAATAGATCAACTAAATGGGCCTGCATCCGTGATGCAGTGAGCGCATGGCCGGTGCCCGCATATTGTGGACCCGCTGTTTGCAGGCCGCAATATGGGCAACAGCCGTGTGCATGAGGTCTGTGCCTGTCCTTAAAGGGTTATTCTCATTTTAGACAATGGGGGCATATCACTAGGATATGACCCCATTGTCTTATAGGTGCGGGTCCCACCGCTGGGACCCCCACCTATATCCAGAACAGAGCCCCCAAACTGAATGAGGGAGCACTGCGCATGCGCAGCCGCCCTCCATTCATTTCTATGGGGCCGCCGAAAATAGCCGAGCGCTGGCTCGGCTACTTCTGTCGGCTCCATAGAAATGAATGGGAGTGGTGGCTGCACATGCGCGGTGCGCTTCCATTAACTTCTATGGCAGCAGCGGGGAGCTGCGCCTGGTGGTGGCCGGACCCCAGTGAAAACCGGGGTCCTCCAGGCGCAGCGCTCCCCGTTCTGGATATAGGTGCGGGACCCGCACCTATAAGACAATGGGGGCATATCCTAGCGATATACCCCCATTGTCTAAGATGAGAATACCCCTTAAAGAGCGTGTTTGGTCCAGGAAACAGTCCATGTGAGGGTCTCGTTTCCCAGACTGACTGCTGCTCGTCCGACCTAAACTCACTGCATTATAGTGATCTATGATGCTGTGAGTTCATGTACGCCCGCAGGTCTACTGTACTGTAATCATACGATGCTGAGAGTGCAGTAGACCCGCTGGTAGGCAGGAACTCACAGCATCATAAATCCCTATGATGCTGTGAGTTTGGGTTGGATGAGCAGCAATCAGTCTGTAACCGGCCTTACAGTGGGCGCAGGGAATGATTAGATTTTGAGCTTGGAGGGAGGCTCAGTGTATTGGTAAAAAACTGGATTGGTCTCTGACAACCCAACAAGTCTGTTAGAAATGTATAGCATGTTGTCACTTTTTTGTTTCTCTTTTTTTTTTTTTTTTTTTTTTTTTTGTCTCCTGCTTCATTTTTTTGATAGTCTTAACATTTTCTATCATTTTGTCTTTTATTTCAAAACCAACAAAAAAGGTCAACTCTGCCACGCTAGTGTTTTTGTTTGGTGCTTCATATGTTGCCCCCTTCTTTCCAATTGAAATGGGGCAAGCTCACTAGTCTATTCATTTTAAAAATGAAGATGTGACCACAAAGTATTACATCTTTTGTCAGGTTATGACTATGGTAAATCTATGAACGTCTTTCAAAAACCAATATTTTTTTTTTTTTTTCATTTCTGAATAAATATTTAATGCATTTTATCAACTGGTATTTGATGTGTTTTATTTGTAGACTTCATTTTGGGCTTTTTTTTTTTAACTGCGTTGATTGAAATGTGTCATATGTGAATGCTGTAATACAGTGAGACAATATGAGTTTGGGGGGCACAGGCAGGAGCAGCAATGTGCGCTCCTGGCCCCATTCATAAACTGTACAGTCCGTACTCCGGACACCGCAGAGAAGTCAAAAGTAGATTTAGAGCGCACAGGGAAAGGTGAACTTTAGGGAGGGGAAACTCTTGCATTCATAAAGTATATTAGAAAAAGTATTTATTAGGGCCTTTAGGACATTTTACAAAAAACTTAATTAAACGTTTAGCTACTCTTTAAACCTGACAACACACTGAGGCAGCAACTGATTCATTCAAAAGACCCGTCCCCAAAACAGAAAAAGAGCAATAATGTGTACGCAGTCCAGTGCAGTGAGGAGTGCCAAGAAATTTATTTGAAACGGAAGCTACACTGACGTATGTCCCAGCGACAGAAGAACCAACACCTGCGTTCAGGAGCTGTGCACCTTAAAGGGGTTGTCTCACTTCAGTAAGTGGCATTTATCATGTAGAGGAAGTTAATACAAGACACTTACTAATATATTGTGATTGTCCATATTGCCTCCTTTCTGGCTGGATTCATTTTTCCATCGCATTACACACTGCTCGTTTCCATGGTTACGACCACCCTGGTGGTCGTGCTTGCACATTATAGGAAAAAGTGTCAGCCTCTCTGGTGACCAGGACCATGGGAGCGCACATAGGTCAGTGCTTTTTCCTATAGTGTGCAAAGCAGTAATCAAAGCAAAAGGTGGCTACTTTGAAGAACCTAGAACAGGGCTGGCCAACCTGTGGCTCTCCAGCTGTTGCAAAACTACAACTCCCAGCATCCCCAGTCGGTCTACATCTATCAGCCTACAGCAGGGCATGGTGGGATTTGTAGTTTTACAACAGCTGGAGAGCCGCAGGTTGGCCAGCCTTGACCTAGAATATAAGACATATTTTCAGTTGTTTCACACTTTTTTGTTAAGTATATAATTCCACATGTGTTAATTCATAGTTTTGATGCCTCCAGTGTGAATCTACAATGTTCATAGTCATGAAAATACAGAAAACTCTTTGAATGAGGTGTGTCCAAACTTTTGGTCTGTACTGTATGTGCTGTCAAAATATATTTTGATCAAAAAAGAGAAGTCTGTTTGCTGCTCCGACCTGTAGAAGGTATAGATGCATTCTATAGGTCAACAGATGGAAATCTACAGCTGGTGCCTCGACGTCTTCCTTCACTATACAGTTTCTCCTGTAGGTGGCGATAGAATCTTTGTGTATATCCTGTATATATGAGGAATCTTTTATCAGACGTCAGATATCCCTGTATTAGGGCTCATGCACAAGAATATATTTCTTTGTCCGTGCCTGTTTTTTTTCTTTCATCCGATATGCAGAACCATTTACTTCAGTGGGGATGCAAAAATAATGGAAATGACTCCATGTGCGTTCTGCAAAAAAAAAAAAAAATAAGACCTATTAGTGTCCACATTATGGACAAGGATAGGACTGTTCCATTCCGCAACATGCAGAATGCACACGGTCAGTATCCATATGTTGCAGACTGCAAAACGCCTACGGTCGTGTGCATGAGCCCTAATACTGTTGTAGCATTTTGCTGGTTTTGTTTCTGTGCATTGCAGTCTGTGCTGCAAAATTCCTGTGTGACTTGTGACCTATGAACAAAAATCACTAGGAAAACTGATGTTGCAGGTCACACAAGGTCAGGGGTCACATTGATAATCGTTAGCTGTGATGTCACAGTTCATTGCTTTCTACATATCGCCATGCAGCCCTAGACTAAATCTTTATGTTTCTGACAATTCTTTACGGCTATTCGTGTCATTGCTCTGCTCACCTGTTACAGTCTATAAACATCAGAAAACAGGTTTTATTCTCGTTACCAATATTTTAAGTTGAATTTTTGACTTAGGACGAATTTACGACTTTGGGCTTTATCGTATTTTGCATCTAAGCATTAAAGTAGTTGTCTAGTGTAGACAATCCATTTTCATAGACCATCTCAGGGATTTAATGGTATAGGGTGAGTTATCTATCTAACTATGGTGTCTTGGAAAAGTATTCATACCTCTTGATCTTTTCCAAATTTTTTTCATGTTACACTCACAATCTTAAATTTATTTTGTTAGGGCTTTATGTGATAGAGCAACGCAAAGTAGCAAGGATGTGTGAAGTGAAAAGAAAATGATACATGGTTTTCAAAAAGTTTAATAAATAAAAATCTGAAAAGTGTGACGTGCTTTTGTATTCAGCCCCCTGTACTCTGATACCCCTAAATAAAATCCAGTGTGACCAATTGCCTATAGAAGTCACCTGATTAGTAAATAGAGTCCATCTGTGTGTAAGGTATTCTCAGTATAACTACAGCTGTCCTGCGAAGGCCTCAAAGGATTGTTAGAGAACATTAGTGATCAAAGAACAACATGAAAACCAAGGAACACACCAGACAGGTCAGGAATAAAGTTGTGGAAAAGTGTAAAGCAGGGTTAGGTTATTAAAAAAAAAAAAAATCCCAAGCTCTGAACATGTCAAGGAGCACTGTTCAAGACATCATCCGAAAATGGAAGGAGTTTGGCACAACTGAAAACTTACCAAGACATGGCCGTCCACCTAACCTGACAGCCCAGGCAAGGAGAGCACTAATTGGAGAAGCAGCCAAGAGGCCCATGGTTAGTCTGGAGGAGGTGCAGAGATCCACAGCTTAGGGCTCTTTCACACCACCGTTAGGGATTCCGTTCAGGCTTTCCGTTATAATGGAAAGAAATGGAATCCCTAGGACGGACATCAAAACGGACACCTTTAAGAGGCATTACGGTTTCATCCGTCATAATAAAAGCCTATGGGAAAGCATAACGGATCTATCTGGATGCCGTTATGCTGGACGGAAACCAAAGTTCTGTCGACAGGATTTTGGTTTCCGTCGAGCATAACGGCATCCAGACGGATCGGTTATGCTTTCCCATAGGCTTCTATTATGACGGATGAAAACGTAATTCCTCTTAAAGGTGTCCATTTTGATGTCCGTCCTAGGGATTCCGTTTCTTTCCATTATAACGATGTTATAACGGAAAGCCTGAACGGAATCCCTAACAGTGGCGTGAAAGAGCCCTTAGATGGGAGAATCTGTCCACTGGACAACTATTAGTTGTGTTCTCCATAAATCTGGCCTTTATGGAAGAGTGGGAAGAAGAAAGCCATTTTTTGAAAGCAAGCCATAACGTGTCCCATTTGTAGTTTGTCACAAGCCATGTAGGGGACACGGCAAACAAGTGGAAGAAGGTGCTCTGGTCAGATGAGACTTAAGTTAATCTTTTTGGCTTAAAGAGTAACTAAACCTTTGCCCTAATAGTTTTTCTAATGTACTTTATTAATGGATTTTGTATATTTATTACAGTTTCTCCTCCCTATTGCGCACCATTCGATGACTTCTCAGCGGTGTACAGAGTACGGGCTGTAGACACTTTATGAATGGGGCAGCAGCAGCGCTGTGAGTACAGGTAGGAGCACATATTGCTGCTCCTGCCTGTCCCCCCCCCCCTTCCCCCAGAGGTTTACTAACTCCTGGCATAGCACATGGTTACCCTGTACCGATGTGCTATGCCAAGATTAGCGGAGCGGGCTCCTGCTTCTGCCTGCTCCGCTAAGCTAAGAACTGACATGCAGTTCTCTCACAGAGAATGGTGCGCTCTAGGTAGGGAAAAGTATAATAAAAATACAAAATCCATTAATAAAGTATATTAGAAAAACTTTTATTACGGGCATCTTATTAAAATTTTTGGTTTAGTTGGGCTACTTTAACACTAGCGTTTTTTTGTGGATCCGTCATGGATCTGCAAAAACGCTTCCATTACAATACTACAACAGCATGCATCCGTCATGAATGGATCCGGTTGTATTATGTCTTATATAGCCATGACGGATCAGTTATGAACACCATTGAAAGTCAATAGGGGATGGATGCGTTTTCTATTGTGTCAGAGAAGACAGATCCATCCCCATTGACTTATATTGTGTGTCAGCACCACATCGCGGACAGAAAAACGCTGCCTGCTTGGGGACGCAACCAAGCGGAACGGAATGCATTTTGGAGCACTCCGTTTCATTCAGTTCAGTTTTGACAATGGATGGGGACAAAACTCAAGCGTTTTCTTCCGCTATTAAGATCCTATGACCGATCTCAATAGCGGAATTGAAAACACTAGTGTGAAAGTAGCCTTACTCTTTAAATGCAAAATGCTATGTGTGGCAGAAAACTAATACTGCATATCAATCTGTAACATCTCTGAAACATGGTGGTGGCAGCATCATGCCGTGGGGATGGTTTTCTTCAGCAGGGACAGGGAAGCTGGTCAGAGTGGATGGCAAGATGGTTGGAGGTAAATGCAGGGCAATCCTGGAGGAAAAGCTGGTGGAGGGAGCAAAATACTTGAGACTGGGCTGAGGTTCACCTCCCAGCAGGACAACAACCCTAAACATACAGCCAGAGCTACAATGGAAATGAACACTCTGAAAATAAAAATCGTTGAAGCCCACAAAAGCAAGAGAGGGCTATATAAAAAATAGCAAAGCATTGCCATTTCGTTGAAATGTAATTAAGAAATGGCAGTTAACAGGAACAGTTGAGGTCAAGTGAGGGTCTGGAAGACCAAGATAAATTTCAGAGACAGTTGCTCATAGGATTGCTAGAAGGGCAAATCAGAACCTCCACTTGACTGAAAAAAAAAACATTCAGGAAGATTTAGCAAGTACATTGTTCTACTGTTTATCAGGGGCGGATTGGCCATAGACTTTACAGGGAAATTTCCCGGTGGGCCGATGCCCAGGGGGCCGCCTGGACCCTCCTCACGGCCGTCCAGTGGAGGTTTTTGGGGATGTATTTTGGGCTGCTGGCAGTATTTTGTTGATAGACTGTGGTATTTGGCTCTGTTGGGGTGGTATAATGTGCCACAATATGGTATTGCTGGCCCTGCTTTCCTTCAATTTGGACCGGACTACAAAATGGGGACACTTTTAGTATTTTTTCCAGGGCCACTTTTAGTATTTTTTCCAGGGCCATTTTAAGTTCCCAGTCCACCTCTGCTGTTTAGCGACATCTGCACGAATACGGCCTTCATGGAAGAGTCATCAGAAGAAAACCTCACCTGCATCCTCACTAGAGATGAGTGAATCTATTCGCCGTTTCGTAGATTCGATACGAATCTTGGAAATTTTTTACACCGAAGCGAATCCGAATATTTTCAGATTCACTTCGGAAGATTTGTCTGTAATCTTTGTACGCTAACACTACATACGCATCATATAATTTGTACGCTAATGCTACGCATCTGAGAATTTTTTACGCTAATGCGTACATATTCTGTTAATTAGCGTCCTTTTACTGTATATTCGTTCTTATTGCTAGCCAATACAAGACAATAATACGCTAAAGCTTTGTACGCACTTTGTACTCTCAGGCGTAAATATTCAAGGGAATGTTCGCAGAACACGACAGAATAACGAATGATTTGTACGTAGCTTTGACCGAATAGCTTCGTATTAAGTACGAATTTTAAAAAAAAATTCGACGAATATTCGGCGAAGCGAATTTTGGATGATTCGCTCATCTCTAATCCTCACCACAAAATTCAAAGTCAGAAGTTTGCAAAAGAACATCTTAACGAGCCTGATGCATTTTGAAAACAAGTCCCATTGACCGATAAGGATGAAATAGAACTCTGGCCACATATAGAACTTTGGCCACAATGAGCAAAGGTATGTTTGGAGAAAAAAGGTCACAGAATATCATAAAAATAACAGCTCTCCAACCATTAAGCATGGGGATGGATCAATCATGCTTTAGGGTGCCAATGGCACGGTGAAGGGGGAAGAAATGATTCAATGAAATTCCAGGAAATTCTAGAAGCAAACATAACATCAACTGTAAAAAAAAGCTGATGTTGAAATGCAGATGGCTTCTACAAATGGATAATGATCCTAAAGATACCTCAAAAATCCACAATAGACTACCACAAAAGGTCTAAACTGAAGGTTTTACCATGGCCCTCACAGTGCCCTGACCTAAACATCATTAAAAATCTGTGGATAGACCTCAAAAGAGCAGTGCATACAGGACAGCCTAGGAGTCTCTCAGAACTGGAGGATTTTATGCAAGGAAGAATGGCTGAAAATCCCTCAAACAAGAACTGAAAGGCTCTTGGCTGGCTACACAAAGGGTTTACAAGCTGTGATACTTGCCAAAGGGGGTGCTACTAGGTGCTAACAATGCAGGGTGCCCAAAGTTCGGGCCTTTTTCTTTTTTGTTATTTTGAAAATGTAAAAAAGGAAAATAAACACATCATCTTCATCATCTTTATAAAAAATAAGGAATCCTTTTTTGTGTACATAGCTGAGATGCTGTAGTAGCAGCTTGTGGACTTTCTGTCTTTTCCGTCATTTGGGGAGCTGACCTTATAAACACTCATTATAGCTCAGTTCTTATCTTACTGATAAGAATGTGGCTTAAATAAGTGTTTATGACCTCTCAGTAGTTTAGAGAAGTTTTATTAGATTACTGCACAAGGTAAAAGTAAAGGTCACACAGTTAGAAAAACAGTCAACCCTTTGTGACAGAATGGCTCAATATTTTTTAATAAAGGCCAATTAAAAATATCATTTTTAGCCAAAAATTAGTAAAATGCAATCATAAACATAAAAAAAAATCATCCGAGGGTGTACATAGCCTTTAACTTTATGCTTTTTAGAGATCTTTTCATCCTTAACTTGCTTAACTGTTCGCAGTAACAGTAATTTTGACCAGGGGTGCTCAAGCTTTTGCATGCCATTATCTATCTATCTATCTATCTATCTATCTATCTATCTATCTATCTATCTATCTATCTGTATTGGTATTCTCATTACCAATATTTTAAGGTGTCTTATCTGTCTGATTGTCTATCTATTCTGTCTCCATCTCCACTCTATCTCTGTCCACATTAAGGTTGATGGTGTCAGTAGTTCAGCTGCATCACGATAAACCTTCTTCCTCCTCATTCACATCCTCACCTAGTGCCTGTCAGGGACTGGAGTTTTAGTGAGCTAGCAATGAAAAAGATTGCAGCCTGCAGGTATTTCATTTTAGACTTTTCATATCCCAGGTGACAGCGGAGTCCATTGAGAAAGTATTTATGGATCAAGGAGCTGCAGGCTATCTAGAGGGGAAACGTATAACGCTGAAAATCAGCCATTCAACTGAGGCCCAAGCCTTCCCTGAACTGTATTAATTTCCGATGTGAGCAATAGATTCATGTAATCTCCTGCTATATCATTGCTTTATAGTCGTGTAAAAGAATATGTATGTTGTCATTTTATAGTATGAATATTCAGTAGTGAAGAAGAGCTGGTGAGCTAATAAGTAATATTCCTAACGGACAGTAATCCTATAGCGCAAGGTATATAAAAGTGTGCAAAAGTTCTCAGGACTGGAAAAATGTGAGATTAAGGAGTTGATATGGGGCTGTGGCAAACTTTTTTCTGGACTTTTTGTCGGTCATTATCAATGGCGTATCTTCATTGGAAGCAGAACACACAGCTACTACAGGGCTCGTGAGGAGGGGGGCGTTGCACTGAACTCCTTCTTTTCCAGAAAACCTGCATTATCATGCAGTCGCCATTAGGAGGAGCTCATTGCAAAGATATTATTTCAGCTTCCATTCCAGTAAATGATAAATGTATAAATTCCTATGTCCTGAGCTCCCCCTAGTGGTGGCTACAGGCAGCCAGCTTTGTAATGGAAAGGGAGCAGATTTATCAATGTATTTTTGCAGTTCTCTGGTGCAAATACTTTGAGAAAATATGGTGATCAGAATCAGTGCCATATTTATGAAGCACCTATTCCTCTTTTTCCAACATAGAAGTTATATCACATTGTACACTTATGTCCATGGTTACGACCACCCTGCAATCCATCAGTGGTGGTTGTGCTTGTACACTATAGGAAAAAGCACTAGCTTATGTGCACTCCTATGGTCCCGGCACCAGTGAGGCTGATGGTTTTTCCTATAGTGTGCAAGCACGACCACCCCTGATGGATTGCAGGGTGGTCATAACCATGGAAATGGGCAGTGTATAATGTGATGGAAAAATGAACCCAGCCAGCAAAAGGAGACAATATGGATAATAACAATACATTAGTAAGTGGCTTGTATTAACTTTCTCTACATGATAAATGCAACTTACTGAAGTGAGACAACCCCTTTAATAAAAATAAAACATAAATTCATCAGATTGGGGCATTGTGCTTTGCATTTCATGGCAGTGATTATCACAAGTGTACTGGGAAATTGGACTCTTAGAGTACCAAGTTTTGCTATGAGATCCAATGAGATCTGTGTATTCCCTGTATGGGACCGACGGAGATGGTTGCTAACAGAGAACAATAAATAGTGTTCAACTATGTTGAAAATGTACATACTGTAGCCTTGGCAATTCTGCCAGTGCTTCCACAGTAGTCTCTGCCTTGCTGTCGCGGTGCCATCATGGTCGCTTGGTTGCTGCAACAACCACCTCTGATGGCCTGATTACCCTGTCTAGCAATTGGATCTGCATTTGGTTCTTGTTTTGGTTCTGATATTTACTCTCTGGTTTGAACTCTACGTGTCTTAGGATTTGTTAGTCGATTCTGATTCTTCCTATTCGGTTTCCTTCAGTCCTGATCTGTCATTCCCCATTTTCTCTTAGGCCCTGTGCATGTAGTCAGATTAGGGACCATCACCCAGTTGGTAGGTAGGTAGGGACAGTTGGTTCGATTAAGTAGATAGGGACAGTGGTTTGGGTGGAGACTAGGGGGTACAATGTTCCCCACCTTTGTGACACCTTTGTGACAGATAATTTAATATTTTGTACTTTTTTTAATGTGGTGATACCAGTTGTTTATTTTTTTATTTGACAATTAGAGAAAGGGAATCTTAAGATATATATATTTGTGTTTTTAATTTTTTTTATTTTTTAAAACTCATGACATTTTTTCATTTTCTTTTAGTCCACTTGGGAGACTTGAATATCCATGCATTTGATCACTAGTACAATGCTCTTTACTGCTCTTGTGGGTAATGGTACCTGCTGGAGGCAGGGTGTAATAGGAGTCCTCATGCAGCAGCGGCGAGGGACCTCCTGGTCAGACATGTGGGAAGCAGGCATCTGCACAGCAAAAGCTGTGACAAGCAGGTTACAGAGCATATCTTGGTAATGCAAAAATGTTGTCTCTCTTTTGGTATCAGGGAAACATTCCGCCATTTTGCTTTTAATGCAAGAGTCTAAAAGGTTGGTTGTCCAGTAGTCATCACTTTGCTTGGTGCTAATCATGCAGCTTGCCATGCCCGCCAGTGTACCAGATGACCCTAATCTTTCAGCATCTGCCCTGTACTGCGACGTTTGGTCATGGCCAGTGTCATCATCAGTTCCATGTCTATCCTAACAAATGTCAGCCTTGTTCTGCAGTTGTGCTTGGGAAAACGTCATGTACCCCTGCACTACCAACACCTCTTCCAGTCGTAGCTCCTCATTCTCCTCCACTTCCTCCTCCATGCAACTCCACCCGTGTGGGTGCCCAATATCTATCGTGTGGAAAGCAAGATGTGGAGCTGTCCATCCCTTGTTGCACCACCGCGTTTGCTCTAAAATAAATATCTGGGGGATGACATTGTTCATCCACGGCTGCCCTACTGACAAATCTGGTGGTCTCTTTGAAGGCCCTGAGTACGCATCAAGTATCAATGGTGAGCTGCCACTGCCTGAGCTCAAAATGACACATGCTCTCTGCTGTGATAGTCTAGTGCATGATGTAATCATTCACTGTTTTATGCTGCTCGTACAGATGACCGTTCTGTTACTGCAAGTCCAGGAGGGGCGTTCCTCGCCACATAAGAATGGCCGAAATGCTCAGATACACTCCTAGACATGGCCAGCACATTCTGTAAGCCACAATACTTAAAAAACATTGCACCACCAAATGTATCACATGCGTCTTGCAGGGATCATGTCTTTCCCACAATTCAGTGTAGCCACATTGTTCCTGCCATTGTTCCTAACCATGTTGCCCAGTTGTAGTTGGACCGATGACTTCCAACTGGAAATTTGCGGCTTTAGGCACATTAACAACTGATCGTTTGTGTGGCTTCTCTCATCCAGGCTCATCAGGCGTAAGACAGGATGGGAACATTTCACTTCAGGAGCAATTCTCTGCCCAGTTTCTGTCGGGATGGAGGATGGCTGTTGAGGAGGACATGGAGGAGAACAATAAGCGCCTGGGGAGCAAACCAGTCGAGCACAAACATGGATGTGTCAATAGCGCCGGGGCCTTGTTGCTGTGGTGCAGCATCACCACTTCCGCATAAGACATTAACCTAGTATGCTTTGAAGGACATGCACAATCCCTGCCCGTAACAGGTGCTGTGAAGTGGCGTGCACCTTGATGTACAGTAATAATTTCAAATAGTGGTCCACATGCTAAGCCTCTTGAGAGGAATTTTTGTTTTAAAGGGGTTATCCCATGACTAATGTAAAAAAATGAAAATAAGACATTATCTAGTACATGATGACCTCTTTCTAACAAAGCTAGAAGCAGCCCTGTACCTCACATGGATCCAGAGATCTCCCCATTCATTGCTCTGCTAGATTTATATCAAGCTGACAGCTCAAGGGGAGTGGCTTTTCTGCAGCAACTAAGGGGGCGTGTCTCAGCTCTCCCTATCACAACTCAGGAGGCAGTTGAAGGATGAAACTGAGCATGTGCGGCCTACTCAGTGAGCAGGTCAAAGAAATAAGAAAAAGAACAAACAGCAGGTCGCGCTATACAGATACATTTTATTGAATAGCTCAGTGGCTATGCTAAATTTTTAATTACATGCAATTAGAAAAGTATTCAGATCCAGGGGCTGGTTTGAAAACTGTAGAATATTTTTCGTGGGACAACCCCTTTAATAGAAATAAAGGGGTTGTGCAACCGTAAAAGCGGCTTTAATTTTGTATGGTTCCACAACACAGGCACTTGCTCATCCTCTGCTTGTCACGTGTAACGCTCCCCCAGTTATTCTGATTGGCCCTTAGTTATTTGTCCACCCTGGGGTGGCGTTCTTGAAACGTTGCTTATGTGCTCTACAGCATCTGGAAGTGATTCTTTCTGTAATCAAAGCTTGATCGACACATACAGTTCTAGCATGAATCCATCATAAATATTTTTGAAAGTATGTTTTATGTAAGTATGTTTTACTTTTTTAGATTTTTTTTATACATTGTTATTACCTCTAATTTTTTATTGTATAATATCAATGTATGTGGAGATTGTTATAATAGGATGGTTAGGTGTCATTCATCAATGCAGTGTGCACTTTATCATGTATTTTTATTGGGGGCTCTTTTATCGTTGGGACTTCAAGTCTGGTGCTGCTTTCTTCCACTCTTTAGGTTATATGATAGAAAAAGAGAAGCTGAGCTCTGTGATATATATAGGTTTTACAGTGATGCACCACCAATGAGGCGGGGTGAGGCGATTACCTCAGGCAGCACCAGGTAGGGACAAGAGGGAGGCAGTAGGAGGAGGATTATCCGTTTCTGCAGTATAGTATTGGGAAGCACAGTGGGCACAGTATGTGGCACCATATCACCCTGTATGTTTTGTAGCTCTGTATGTAATGTTTTCCAAGTATGTCTTTAACAGTAGGGCTAGAGGGAAGGGGTTAGTTTAAGAAATTAGCATTAGGGGTTTAGGGTGCCATTTCAGTTTTTGCCTCAGAAGGCAGAAAGGCTAGGTGCACCCCTGGGTTTATATGATAGAAGAGACAAGCTGAGCTCTGTGATATATAGTTTTATATGATTTGGAGCAGGATTTCCCTGGACTCTTTGAATGACAGTAAGAGTCTGGGAGTCTGGATCACCCCTCCCACACAGGATGATTGACAGCTTTCCCTGCAACAATGTGTATACACAGAAGGTCGTCAACAATCTTATGTTGGCGGAAAAAACTCCAAATCATATAAACTTAAAATATATTGCGGAGCTCAGCTTCTTTTTATCCGTCGTATCCTGCTTTCAGAACCTATAGTAATAGGTCTTGCATTTACGTACAGGAAAGCGTGTAATATACCATCGTCATAATCCTCTATTTTAAAATCACACAATGTGTACTTTGACATAAAATATGAGATATGTAGAAAAATAAAGTTACTTTATTACAGCCTACTTTCGCCTCTCTCATTCTTTCGCCATAAATCCTGAAGCATTGCCTCAGCTTTATCTTTTAAATTTCTATTTCCTTTCCACTGGCGTGTTTTATGGAACCTATTTTTTAGTCTCTCTATGCATAAAATGACAAAAGAATTAGAGTTTTAGTGGCCACGTTGGGCTGAGATAAAACTGTGTTCTGTGTTGGTTATGACAGATTTCCGCTGACAAGAACTCCGTTATTTATCATGTTGCTGAGTCACT
Source organism: Rhinella marina (assembly GCA_900303285.1). Classification (NCBI taxonomy): domain Eukaryota; kingdom Metazoa; phylum Chordata; class Amphibia; order Anura; family Bufonidae; genus Rhinella; species Rhinella marina. The sequence continues at coordinate 62,313 of ONZH01003006.1, forward strand.
TGGGTGCCTTCTGCGGAGCTCATCCCGCTGTTTGTACAAAATGTGCAATATCTTATGCAATCATAAAGTTTTCAGCAAAACAACACGAAAAGGGATCAGACTGATGTTATTTTATCCTAATGTGAGGGCTTATTTGTTGTGGGACAAGTTGTATTTTTTAATGATACTATTTAATTTACCAAATATAATCCATATGGGAAAATGGGGGGAAAATTAATTGTGAGGTGAAATTTGAAAAAAAACAACACAATTCTGCCATGGTTTTTTGAGTTTTGTTGTGACAGTGTTCACTATGTACTAACAGTGAGATGATAACACTATTGAGCTTACTACTTTCAAAAAGTAACCTTTGAACCTTTCAGACACCCGTGACTTTTTTATTTTTCAATCTACAAAGTGCTGTGTTAGTAGGGTGAACTGTAGTTTTTTTTTTAGTACCACTTTGGGGTATATATGACTTTTTTGTCCATTTTTATTACATTTTTTGGGGGGGGGGGGGGGGGGACAAGGTGACCACAAAATGTACATTGTACATTATTATTTTATTGTTACAGCATTCACTGCTCAGGAAATTTATTTTTATTATCAGTAGCATTTTCAATATGACGATGCCTGTTATGTTTATTTTTTCAATTGTTTATTTATTTTTATATGTAATATTGGGAAGGGGCGGGTGTTCTGAACTTTTTATATTTTTATGTTTTTTTTTTTCACTTAAATTTTTTTTAAATATAATTTGTTAGTCTCCAATTGCTTGTACCATAGAATCCAGTCAGGCAGTTTGCTATGGCAGGCCTTGGAACCCTCACATGGCGCCAGGCTGTCATAGTGGACAATCAGAGCCTAGCAATTTTGCCACAGGGACTTTGATCAGAGCACAGAGGGAGCCCCCTCTCTCTGTGTTGGCACACAGATGCTGTGGTCTCTTTCGACAGCAGCATCTTAGGGGTTAAATGACCAGGCTCAGCAATGACTTCCGGCGAGGGTCTACTGTATTGAGCTCACTCCATACAATTGCATAACGCAGATAGTGCACATGTACATGACTGTGCGTTAAGCGGTTAAAGGAGTTGTCCAACATAAATTTACAGGGTGGCTGAACAGCATGTAAAATAACAAAATAAAAAAATACCTTTTCACGGTCCTGCCACAGTCCCTTCTGAATACACACACATGTCTGCTGCCAGCCAAAAAATGTTGCAGTGGTGATATTTGCATAAGTGGCACTTGACCGCAAGATTGAGTGGGGACAAGAGCCATGTAACTGGAACAGCAGGACTGTGAAAGGAGTTTCATTTGTTCTTTTACATGTTCAGTACCCCAGAGGGTCTACTGCAAAGGGTTTATTACTGCTATGGATGTAGCAGGGTTAACACACAAACTCTTAACTCAAATTTCTTAACTCATCGCGTTATCTTGAAACAAAAGCCATTGAAAATCTATTGAAGGTGTTTGCTTAACGCGTTTAGTTTAGATAACACGTCTCAGAAAGCATGTGTGTTAACTCTACTACATCGGTATAAAAGCTAATGCAATCTTATTATTAATTTATCAGTTAACAGCTTGGCAAATTCTATTTGGTTGTCAGGGAGATGGACCTGGTCCACTCCTTAGTTAGTCAGTTTTAGTCTAGCAGAGCTACAAACGACCTAGACCTAGGCCCAAGTTCAGAGAACCTCTGTCTCTGAGATTTCAGCTGCCAAGGAAACAACTCTACCACCAGATGATCCCCGAGGAGCAGATAAGAAGGTCCGGAACCTTATCCAGGCCGTGCACTTGATTCAGATAGCAAGGTATTACGCTCGTTAATGGCAGTAAGACTTTGCTGCTCTGAGAGGGAATATTGAAAAAGCATCCCCCATACTGTGAGTGTTGTACAATCCCTTTTATGTATTGGAGTATATAGCACATACCAATAGCCCTTTAATCCCCCAGAACTATTGATTATTTTAATACAGGAAAGAAAACTTTTGGCACCCTGCTGGTTAAATAATGCTGTCAACGGCAGACATAGTTTTGACAAATATATGTGATTGTGTTTCTGTAACATTTATACCTTTGTTTCCCAACTTTCTCATTCATTTGGAAAATTAATACATTTCAGACACCTAAAAAAGCAAGTCGCAGATCATCAATAATAAGCAAGACTCGGGGGATCTTTCACGGTTATCAAATGCACGGAGAAATGGAGAATGTGTTTAAATTGCATTAGTGATTCTGCTGATGTAAGCTGCTGGCGTTAAATTTATTTCCATGCCAAGTCTAATAGATGTTTGGCTCCTTCTGAATCGGCCTGTATAAATAAAAGCTGCTGTGATTCAGCTCAATCATTGTCAATACCTTTCTGCTCCCTGCATTACCTTTTAATTATTAAATGAAGTTAAGAGCACTGATTTATTTATTTTACATGACCGTAAAAATACTCCCCTGGTTCATGTCTAAAATGGACACTTCAAAAGGACGGCTAAATTTAGTTAGCAAGTTGGCATCCAAAAAGCTATGAAGAATATCTCTGGATAATATCACATTGCAGCAGCAGGGGCCCTATCTGGTGGCATATAACAGACTGTCCATGGCTGACAGCATGGAGTAATAGTTTGCACTTAGACTACTTTCCCACTAGCATTTTTGCTGGATTAGTGTTCAGCAAAAACGCTCCCGTTACTGATAATACAACCGTCTGCATCCGTTTTCCGTTTTGAACAGATCCGGTTGTATTATCTTTAACATAGCCAAGACGGATCTTTCATGAACTCCATTGAAAGTCAATGGGGGGACGGATCCGTTTTCTTTTGTGGCAGATTGTGGCAGAGAAAACGGATCCGTCCCCATTGACTTGCATTGTGGGTCATGACGTCTTGCTCCACATCTCAGGATGGAAAGAAAACCGCAGCATGCTACTCTCCGGTATGAGAACGGAATGGAATACATTTTGGAACATTCAGTTCTGTTCCGTTTTGTCCCCATTGACAATGAATGGGGACAAAACGGAAGCGTTTTTTTCCAGTATTGAAACCCTATGACGGATCTCAATACTGGAAAATATTAACGCTAGTGTGAAAGTAGCCTAAGTTTTACTGTTAAAATGCATTTCACTGGTAAAAATAAAAGAGCTTGGGTTCTTCCATAACTCCCCGTAGACTAAGGCCTCATGCACACAAACGTATTTTCTTTCCATGTCCATTCCATTTTTTTTTTTGTGGACCGTATACAGAACCATTCATTTAAAAAAAAACGGAAGTTACTTTGTGTGTATTCCATTTCTGTATGTCCGTTCCACAAAAAAAGAGAAGAAGTCCTATTATTGTCCACATTACAGACAAGGATAGGACTGTTCTATCAGGGGCCAGCTCTTCCGTTACAGCAAAATCCAGAATGCACAGGGATGTCATCTGTATTTTTTGTGGATTCGTTTTTTTGCAGACCTCAAAATACATACGGTCGTGTGCATGAGCCCTAATAGACAGTGAAACATATTGGAAGTCCTAGTACTGTGTTAGACCCATCATGCATAAATCCCTATGTCAAGGACCCCCTGAAATTATCATGGGCTCTGTCAGGATTTCATTGTGGTTTCCATTGTTTTGATGACAAGAGTAGCTCTGCATATTATCAATGAGCCCCTGAGGAGGCGGTGCAGAGTATGGGAGTGGTAGTGGTAGTGTCGCAGCGTACTCATTCATGCTGTCGCTCCCTTGGGTCGGTGCAGTGTAGGATGGGCACCCTGGGGCAGATTTATCATGCCTTCACTCCAGAATTCTAGCTTCAAGAAGTCGCAAAATAGGGCTTTGCGACTTTTTGCATTTTGACGCTGGTGGGATAGCAGGCGTGGTTAGATATGTTAATGAGCTTCACTTCAGATTTATTATTGGGACTTTTTAAAAAAGTTGCAATCTCACTTCAGCAGGAGGGTGGAGTAGGAAAACTGGAATAGCATTACTAGACAAAAGTGTTAGGTTTAAGGATAAGACAAGTTTATCAAACATTTGATAAATGTGGCAAAAGCAGACTCAAATGAAACTGACTTGAAATATTCACCTTATGATAAATTACCCCCTTCGTGTTCTCTAGGGGCACTCTCCGTAGCTGTGGACTCTCTGCCTGATGGTGGTTCGGAGGTACCCATGGTGTTAATGTCCATGTGGGTGCTAGGCTGGGCACATGTAGGTGATACAATGACCAGCATGTGGTGTTAAGAGAGTCAGAGACCAGGCCAGATGAAACTTAACAAGAGTCTCTCTTTATCATATGCAAGATTGAAGTTGTAGTATATCCCTCAGTAGTTTGTATACAATGCAAAGTCCTCCCAGATGTCCCATCTGAGAGGGATGTGTTATGCGTGACCTGCTATATGCTGATGACAAGTCTGATAAAATTTCTCAGAACCCCTTGACTATCCTGATTCACTTGCCTCTGCTCATTAGTATGTAGAGTAGTATTTCACATCTATGTATCTTAACTGTCCCAATGATTCATAATTGTAATACAATGAAACGTTACATTGCTCTGTATTTTGTTTCTAAAAATATTTACAATTTCATTAGATTGCAGGGAGTTAGTGAATATTTAATTAAACAATGACTCCTACCTCCATTAGCATCAGCAGGAATTGTCCACTCCCTCACTATTGATGGCCTATCCTCAGGATAAGCTATCAATATCTGATCAGCAGGGGTCCAACGTGGCTGCAGTGGCTACGTGCCTACAGGATGTTGATGCCGGAAGCCCCGAGACCTGCGGAGCCAGCAGTGGAGCTGTGAATCCATAACCCAGTGACTGCCCAACTTGTTAGTAGTAGGGTCTGAAAACAAGTTGGACATACACATTTGTAGCTTTACTAGTCAAAAGTTTTGCAAACTTAACAAGCAATGTGTGATATTAGATAAATGGGCCATAAAGTACGCAACACAGCCTCAAGCAAAACTGACTTCAAATATTCCCCTTATAATAAATGGATGGAGGTTATAGCAATCCACTGACTTTGCTGTGTAATCACCCATTATGATATATGTATGGAACAGATGAACAGTCTCAGGAATTCTGCAACAAATCTGTCACCTGTGAATTTATCTTCAGTATTCCAGTGGTGCTCCTGAGGTATTGCAATTGTATATAGTCATGTATTATATTGTTATGTATTTTTTATGTTTGCAGTAACTACTAGTAACTACTAGTTATGGATGTCAATGGTTGGCAAGGAACAGGGCTAATCACCCTGTTCCTCCCCTCTTGGTAGGAGTGGGTTGGTTCTGCTTCCAGCCAGGATGGGAGCTTCTGTCCAAAGACAGTGAGGAGAGGAAGCACACTGCAGAGCTCCTGCTCTTAAAGGGATTCTTCAGATAGAACAATCAACATTTTGCCTCAAGTAAATCCTTGAGACAGACAGCAGAGTGAACATTTATATCAGCATATAAAGATATTGCTGTAAGGTGAGGGACTACAGCTAAGATACCCATCACCCAGAATACTACTATGCCAGTAAAATACTAGTGCTAAACTGCAGCCAACATACCTGGCTCCATATTTCTTACTGGTGCCAGGGAATTGCTCTTGGAAATTGCTGCTATTGAATGTATTTAAAGTTCTACATTGCACTTTTATAAAAAAAAAAGACTTTAATACATTTACTTCTGCCCTCATTCTTCAACACTACATTTCCACTGCACCAATCACCAGGGAGCAATGGCCTGAGAGAGTACACTATGACACAACACTTCATCAGGGCCACTACCACTCCCATCCTCTGCACCGGCTCCTCTAGGTCTCTATGCCTATCTACAGTATCTACAACTGCATAAAGTGTCATGGGCCCTGGTGCAAGAGTTCAGCTTGGGCCCCCCTTCCATCAGTGCTTTGTGGCCAGGGGCAGGGAAGAACATAGCCTTTGTGCTGCCTGACGGTAAAATTGAAACGGCACCCCCCCTTCCTCATGCCAAATTCTTGACCTAACCCCTTCCCTCCAGCCAGAGGTGAAACTTGACCAGGCATGCACTTTCTATAATACCAGTGTGTTCTTAATGCGGCAGAAGGGTCTTTGGGCCCCCTCAGGCTCCTGGGCCCAGTAACGACTGCTACCTCTGCACCCCCTATAGCTACGCCCCTGCCTGCTATTCAGTTCAGTAGAGGCTGATTAATCCATTAATATTTTCTCTCTCTTTTTTAAATGGCTCAATAGATACAGCAGGATGGCCGTGTCATCTCGAGTCTCTGCTTATCACAATTGTGATGTTCTCTCCCCACAAATCAAACAGATCACCAGCGATAGATCTAATTGCAGTTTAGGCACATGTTTTATTAAAAGGGATTATAGCAAAAGTTTATCACCGGCTTTTGACTACAAAGTGTTTGCCTAAGTTAATTAAAGATGAAATCTCTTGGATAAAATAGGGATATTTATTAAATTAGACCTACACAGCACTGCCGCCAGGCGTAGAGTAGTCAAATAGATTAACTTTTTTATTTTTTTAAAAGGCGTTACAATGAAATAAAAATAAATCTATTTAAAGGGGTTCTCCTGGATTTTTACATTTATGGACAATCTTTCAGGATAAGCTATGATATAGAATGGTGGGGAGGTCTCTTTGCTCCATCATTTTAATGGAGTAGCACTGCCAGTAACCAACTTCATCCACTACACAATGAATGTGTAGTTCGAGTGCCTATTTTCCAAAGCTGGAGCTATAGAAATAGGCAATGTCGCAGAGCTGAGTGGTGCTGAACCCCCGCTGATCAGATATTGATGTAGACCATCAAATTAAACATTCCTGGAGATTTCTTTAAGGTTCAAGGTCCTGTTTCAGAAATTTTAGGCCAGCCAGCTGTACAACCAGGACGCCAGCTTTCGTGTTGTTATGTCTATCTGGTCTGGCCGCCTCCTTGAGTGTCTGGTTAATGGCTCCTCACTTAGGGAACAGTGATGGAGCAGGAGGACAGGAGGAATGTCAGTGCAGATGTATACTGAGCCTGGCACTGACATGCAGTTCAGGCGGCCACACCAATTGTGTATGATTGGTTTGGTGCCTAAAGGCAGAGATTTAAAGAGGACCTGTTAGGTACATCCACACGATCAGGTTTTGCATTCAGTTTTGGAAGTTTAAACCAGGAAATGAAATAAAAAAGAGGAGTCGTATGTGTCCTTTATTAGAGATGAGCGAAGCGATTCGTCGATTTGTATCGAATCTTGGGATTTTTCAGCTGCGAAGCGAATCGAAATTTCCTTGGATTCGCTTTGTATTATTCGTAAACGTCCCGCAAAATTTACACGCTAACTATACGTACGATACGTATGAGCCGTACGAAACGTACGCATTATGCCCGTGAGCGGGACAAGTTCGCAAGAGCGGGAAAGTAAGATATGCCCCCCTCGGAACTGGAAAAAAAACAGCCCACCGGGGATATAACTATTTGCACGCTATAGGGAGTGAAGACTCTCCCTCATCTACTCCACCCTCCTCTGAGTCAAGCAGTCTGAACCAGTTTTAGACCCAGTGTGCTGACTGCTGACCTGGAAGCAAGCAAGGAAGCTTCAAGCAAGCATGGCTCTAAAAAAAAGCTGTGACCTGCTGCGCCCAACTGGAATGAGATGTGTTTTGGGGACGAGTTTCCAGAACCACTGCCCGGTACAGACATCAGGGTGTCACAGGTTAAATTTGTGCCGGAGAAACCCAGCTTCAGTGCCTGCCTGGCCATCATCATCATCAAACTGAAGCTGCGATTAGTGAGACAGCTGGAGCATCTGCTGGTGTTGTTCGTGCGGCTGGAACGTCCGCTCTGTCTTGTTCAGCGGAAATGGCTGGAGCGTCCACTTTGCCGCCCAGGAGGAGTTTCAAGCTAGAACCCCATTGTTCCGGCATCTGTGACGGCCCGTGCACAGACCCCCTGGGAGTATAAAACCGCGGTGGAGGAATGGGTCATGCAAGTTCTTGACCACCCTAGGCCGCGAGATCCTTCACTAGAACGAAGGAAGGGAACTGTGCTGTGGTTTTCAGTGGGGCGAGGGTCTGGTTTCCTGCAGGATGACGACTCTGGGAAGGAGTATTTTCGTGGGCTGCCGGTCGGTGAAACGGACGTACCTGCCGCAAGCTTGTCACAGCTTGTATGTGGGGGATCAGGTGGAGTATACCCCCATGGAGTCCATGCAACCGGGGTTACCCTCCTTTCCAAGCCCCTGGTGCCTTCAAGTGACGCAGAAGTGTGGCCGGATGAACCACCAGGTCCAGGACGCTTGCGCTGCCTGCAGGAATTCCCAGATGGCGTCCTCCGGTTCTGTGAAAAGCCTCAGCCTCAGCCAGAGCCTCTGATTCCAGGACTGCCAGCACCACCACCACCACCACGACAGTCCTTACAGCTGGGTCAGCTGACCACGTCATCCTTCACCTTTCAGTCAACGGTCATAATGTCAACGGTAATGTCAACACATGACATTACCTGTTTGGATTACAATTTTACCTCACGTGGATTACAATTGAATTTTGGAATATTTGTTCCAGACAGACTGTTTTATCATTGCCAAGCCAACTAGGAGCCATAAGGAGATACTCAAATGTATATCTGAGCCTTTTATGCTTGCAAATGTGAAATTGATTGCACTAACTAAATTGATTGCACTAACTGCATACTTATGTGTTTGCTGTATTTTAGCTGCACTGTTTTTAATGGTACAGCACTTTAGCCCATTGTGTGTATTCTTTTTCTGGTACTGCAATGTGTCTTATTAATGCACTTATTGTACAGTGTTTTTAGTAAATTATTAGCTTATTGAAAGCTAACAGCACTAAGCACCTTATTTTTCTAGTTCATATAGTCTTCCTCTAAAGACTGTAGGCCGCGGCCTAGCCTCGTGCGTATGACGCTTTCGCGCGTCATTTGTACATTAAGGATTCGTACCACTTTTGTACGCTAATGCTTACGAGTTGCGTACTTTTACATACGCTGACTGTACATACGTAATTTACGCAGGAATGTTCACAAAGCAACTTTTTTTTTTTTTAACGTAGATTCGACAGAATAAGTTCGTGCGAATACGAATCTTGTCAGATATTCGGCGAATAAAAATTTTAATGATTCGCTCATCTCTATCCTTTATACTTTCTCTCCTCTTATGATCAACTCCTGATTTTGGCTTCCATGAGGAAACCTGACCGTGTGGCCATACCCTTAGGTCTCCTGACATATCTACAGTATATTAGTAAATAGTTGCATTCTGTTAAGATCAGTAGGAATACTCCTATTGTTTCATCTTCTCCTGTCCATTTGTTTGGGAGGTTACTATGGAACTGCCTCACAGCTTGTCTATTAGTGTGGGTCAGCTGACTTCTCTCTGCTTCGCCAGGCTAATTTGGAAGACAAGTTCTTGATTGGTTAGCTTCTCTTTAAATATTTTTTGGCTTTTGCTTGTAATAGAGTAAGCTCTGTCCCCGTGTATCCAGTAAATCTTTTTATATTTTTGGTATCTAGGTCCTTGAGTAGTTGGTTCTTTTGAGTATTCCTGCCCTGCCCTTGTTCTCAGTCTTGTAGTTTGCATTTGGCACCATGTTTGATCATATTAAACCAGATGACATTTGCAATGCGCAAATGTCACCTGATGTCTAATATGGTCTTCTTTTTAAGATCTGTGTCCCAGTTTTTCTTAAAAAAAACTACTTTTGTAATATGAAAATTACCTTCACTAGGTGCAAGGGGCGGTAACCCTGCACCTAGTAGCACCGTTTTTCCCCACCTTCTATATTTCGTCATCAGCGCTGATTGACAGGGCCAGGGCAGCTCGCTCTATCTGCTGCTGGCCCTGTCGGCACTGCAAATCCTCCGCCTGCGCCGTGGGTCCGTCATTCGGCGCAGCTAGT
>ONZH01003007.1:0-14540 GCA_900303285.1 Rhinella marina
GAGGTTATATCAGTACTGGAGCGTTATAAGAGGAAGCGGCTGATATCAGTCACATATATGTAATGTCTCTGGAGGTTATATCAGTACTGGAGCGTTATAAGGGGCGGCTGATATCAGTCACATATGATGTAATGTCTCTGGAGGTTATATCAGTACTGGAGCGTTATAAGAGGGGCGGCTGATATCAGTCACATATGATGTAATGTCTCTGGAGGTTATATCAGTACTGGAGCGTTATAAGAGGAGCGGCTGATATCAGTCACATATGATGTAATGTCTGGAGGTTATATCAGTACTGGAGCGTTATAAGAGGAGCGGCTGATATCAGTCACATATGATGTATGTGTCTCTGGAGGTTATATCAGTACTGGAGCGTTATAAGAGGAGCGGCTGATATCAGTCACATATGATGTAATGTCTCTGGAGGTTATATCAGTACTGGAGCGTTATAAGAGGAGCGGCTGATATCAGTCACATATGATGTAATGTCTCTGGAGGTTATATCAGTACTGGAGCGTTATAAGAGGAGCGCTGATATCAGTCACATATGATGTAATGTCTCTGGAGGTTATATCAGTACTGGAGCGTTATAAGAGGAGCAGGCTGATATCAGTCACATATGATGTAATGTCTCTGAGTTATATCAGTACTGGAGCGTTATAAGAGGAGCGGCTGATATCAGTCACATATGATGTAATGTCTCTGGAGGTTATATCAGTACTGGAGCTGTTATAAGAGGAGCGGCTGATATCAGTCACATATGATGTAATGTCTGGAGGTTATATCAGCACTGGAGCGTTATAAGAGGAGCGGCTGATATCAGTCACATATGATGTAATGTCTCTGGAGGTTATATCAGTACTGGAGCGTTATAAGAGGAGCGGCTGATATCAGTCACATATGATGTAATGTCTCTGGAGGTTATATCAGTACTGGAGCGTTATAAGAGGAGCGGCTGATATCAGTCACATATGATGTAATGTCTCTGGAGGTTATATCAGTACTGGAGCGTTATAAGAGGAGCGGCTGATATCAGTCACATATGATGTAATGTCTCTGGAGGTTATATCAGTACTGGAGCGTTATAAGAGGAGCGGCTGATATCAGTCACATATGATGTAATGTTCTTGGAGGTTATATCAGTACTGGAGCGTTATAAGAGGAGCGGCTGATATCAGTCACATATTGATGTAATGTCTCTGGAGGTTATATCAGTACTGGAGCGTTATAAGAGGAGCGGCTGATATCAGTCACATATGATGTAATGTCTCTGGAGGTTATATCAGTGCTGGAACGTTATAAGAGGAGCGGCTGATATCAGTCACATATGATGTAATTCTCTGGAGGTTATATCAGGCATGGAGCGTTATAAGAGGAGCGGCTGATATCAGTCACATATGATGTAATGTCTCTGGAGGTTATATCAGTACTGGAGCGTTATAAGAGGAGCGGCTGATATCAGTCACATATGATGTAATGTCTCTGGAGGTTATATCAGTACTGGAGCGTTATAAGAGGAGCGGCTGATATCAGTCACATATGATGTAATGTCTCTGGAGGTTATATCAGTACTGGAGCGTTATAAGAGGAGCGGCTGATATCAGTCACATATGATGTAATGTCTGGAGGTTATATCAGTACTGGAGCGTTATAAGAGGAGCGGCTGATATCAGTCACATATGATGTAATGTCTCTGGAGGTTATATCAGTACTGGAGCGTTATAAGAGGAGCGGCTGATATCAGTCACATATGATGTAATGTCTTGGAGGTTATATCAGTACTGGAGCGTTATAAGAGGAGCGGCTGATATCAGTCACATATGATGTAATGTCTCTGGAGGTTATATCAGTACTGGAGCGTTATAAGAGGAGCGGCTGATATCAGTCACATATGATGTAATGTCTCTGGAGGTTATATCAGTACTGGAGCGTTATAAGAGGAGCGGCTGATATCAGTCACATATGATGTAATGTCTCTGGAGGTTATATCAGTACTGGAGCGTTATAAGAGGAGCGGCTGATATCCAGTCACATATGATGTAATGTCTCTGGAGGTTATATCAGTACTGGAGCGTTATAAGAGGAGCGGCTGATATCAGTCACATATGATGTAATGTCTCTGGAGGTTATATCAGTACTGGAGCGTTATAAGAGGAGCGGCTGATATCAGTCACATATGATGTAATGTCTCTGGAGGTTATATCAGTACTGGAGCGTTATAAGAGGAGCGGCTGATATCAGTCACATATGATGTAATGTCTCTGGAGGTTATATCAGTACTGGAGCGTTATAAGAGGAGCGGCTGATATCAGTCACATATGATGTAATGTCTCTGGAGGTTATATCAGTACTGGAGCGTTATAAGAGGAGCGGCTGATATCAGTCACATATGATGTAATGTCTCTGGAGGTTATATCAGTACTGGAGCGTTATAAGAGGAGCGGCTGATATCAGTCACATATGATGTAATGTCTCTGGAGGTTTAATATCAGTCACTGGAGCCGTTCCTATAAAGAGGAGCGGGCTGATATCAGTCACATATGATGTAATGTCTCTGGAGGTTATATCAGCACTGGAGCGTTATAAAGAGGAGCGGCTGATATCAGTCACATATGATGTAAATGTCTCTGGAGATTATATCAGTACTGGAGCGTTATAAGAGGAGCGGCTGATATCAGTCACATATGATGTAATGTCTCTGGAGGTTATATCAGTACTGGAGCGTTATAAGAGGAGCGGCTGATATCAGTCACATATGATGTAATGTCTCTGGAGGTTATATCAGTACTGGAGCGTTAATAAGAGGAGCGGCTGATATCAGTCACATATGATTGTAATGTCTTGGAGGTTATATCAGTACTGGAGCGTTATAAGAGGAGCGGCTGATATCAGTCACATATGATGTAATGTCTCTGGAGGTTATATCAGTACTGGAGCGTTATAAGAGGAGCGGTGATAATCAGTCACATATGATGTAATGTCTTGGAGGTTATATCAGTACTGGAGCGTTATAAGAGGAGCGGCTGATATCAGTCACATATGATGTAATGTCTGGAGGTTATATCAGTACTGGAGCGTTATAAGAGGAGCGGCTGATATCAGTCACATATGATGTAATGTCTCTGGAGGTTATATCAGTACTGGAGCGTTATAAAGAGGAGCGGCTGATATCAGTCACATATGATGTAATGTCTCTGGAGGTTATATCAGTACTGGAGCGTTATAAGAGGAGCGGCTGATATCAGTCACATATGATGTAATGTCCTGGAGGTTATATCAGTACTGGAGCGTTATAAGAGGAGCGGCTGATATCAGTCACATATGATGTAATGTCTCTGGAGGTTATATCAGTACTGGAGCGTTATAAGAGGAGCGGCTGAATATCAGTCACATATGATGTAATGTCTCTGGAGGTTATATCAGTACTGGAGCGTTATAAGAGGAGCGGCTGATATCAGTCACATATGATGTAATGTCTCTGGAGGTTATATCAGTACTGGAGCGTTATAAGAGGAGCGGCTGATATCAGTCACATATGATGTAATGTCTCTGGAGGTTATATCAGTACTGGAGCGTTATAAGAGGAGCGGCTGATATCAGTCACATATGATGTAATGTCTCTGGAGGTTATATCAGTACTGGAGCGTTATAAGAGGAGCGGCTGATATCAGTCACATATGATGTAATGTCTCTGGAGGTTATATCAGTACTGGAGCGTTATAAGAGGAGCGGCTGATATCAGTCACATATGATGTAATGTCTCTGGAGGTTATATCAGTACTGGAGCGTTATAAGAGGAGCGGCTGATATCAGTCACATATGATGTAATGTCTCTGGAGGTTATATCAGTACTGGAGCGTTATAAGAGGAGCGGGCTGATATCAGTCACATATGATGTAATGTCTCTGGAGGTTATATCTAGCCTGGAGCGTTATAAGAGGAGCGGCTGATATCAGTCACATATGATGTAATGTCTCTGGAGGTTATATCAGCACTGGAGCGTTATAAGAGGAAGCGGCTGATATCAGTCACATATGATGTAATGTCTCTGGAGGTTATATCAGTACTGGAGCGTTATAAGAGGAAGCGGCTGATATCAGTCACATATGATGTAATGTCTCTGGAGGTTATATCAGCGACTGGAACATTATAAGAGGAGCGGCTGATATCAGTCACATATGATGTAATGTCTCTGGAGGTTATATCAGCACTGGAGCGTTATAAGAGGAGCGGCTGATATCAGTCCATATGATGTAATGTCTGGAGGTTATATCAGTACTGGAGCGTTATAAGAGGAGCGGCTGATATCAGTCAACATATGATGTAATGTCTCTGGAAGTTATATCAGTGCTGGAGCGTTATAAGAGGAGCGGCTGATATCAGTCACATTGATGTAATGTCTCTGGAGGTTATACTCAGTACTGGAGCGTTATAGAGGAGCGGCTGATATCAGTCACATAATGATGTAATGTCTCTGGAGGTTATATCAGTACTGGAGCGTTATAAGAGGAGCGGCTGATATCAGTCACATATGATGTAATGTCTCTGGAGGTTATATCAGCACTGGAGCGTTATAAGAGGAGCGGCTGATAGCAGTCACATATGATGTAATGTCTCTGGAGGTTATATCAGTACTGGAGCGTTATAAGAGGAGCGGCTGATATCAGTCACATATGATGTAATGTCTCTGGAGGTTATATCAGTACTGGAGCGTTATAAGAGGAGCGGGCTGATATCAGTCACATATGATGTAATGTCTCTGGAGGTTATATCAGCACTGGAGCGTTATAAGAGGAGCGGCTGATATCAGTCACATATGATGTAATGTCTCTGGAGGTTATATCAGTACTGGAGCGTTATAAGAGGAGCGGCTGATATCAGTCACATATGATGTAATGTCTCTGGAGGTTATATCAGTACTGGAGCGTTATAAGAGGAGCGGCTGATATCAGTCACATATGATGTAATGTCTCTGGAGGTTATATCAGTACTGGAGCGTTATAAGAGGAGCGGCTGATATCAGTCACATATGATGTAATGTCTCTGGAGGTTATATTAGTACTGGAGCGTTATAAGAGCAGCGGCTGATGTCCAGTCACATATGATGTAATGTCTGGCAGGTTATATCAGTACTGGAGCGTTATAAGAGCAGCGGCTGATTATCAGTCACGTGATGTAATGTCTCTGGAGGTTATAATCAGTACTGGAGCGTTATAAGAGGAGCGGCTGATATCAGTCACATATGATGTAATGTCTCTGGAGGTTATGATCAGTACTGGAGCGTTATAAGAGAGCGGCTGATATCAGTCATATATGATGTAATGTCTCTGGAGGTTATATCAGTACTGGAGCGTTATAAGAGGAGCGGCTGATATCAGTCATATATGATGTAATGTCTGTGGAGGTTATATCAGTACTGGAGCGTTATAAGAGGGCGGCTGATATCAGTCACATATGATGTATTGTCTCTGGAGGTTATATCAGTACTGGAGCGTTATAAGAGGAGCGGCTGATATCAGTCACATATGATGTAATGTCTGGAGGTTATATCAGTACTGGAGCGTTATAAGAGGAGCGGCTGATATCAGTCACATATGATGTCATGTCTCTGGAGGTTATATCAGTACTGGAGCGTTATAAGAGGAGCGGCTGATATCAGTCACATATGATGTAATGTCTCTGGAGGTTATATCAGTACTGGAGCGTTATAAGAGGAGCGGCTGATATCAGTCACATAGGATGTAATGTCTCTGGAGGTTATATCAGTACTGGAGCGTTATAAGAGGAGCGGCTGATATCAGTCACATATGATGTAATGTCTCTTGAGGTTATATCAGTACTGGAGCGTTATAAGAGGAGCGGCTGATATCAGTCACATATGATGTAATGTCTCTGGAGGTTATATCAGTACTGGAGCGTTATAAGAGGAGCGGCTGATATCAGTCACATATGATGTAATGTCTCTGGAGGTTATATCAGTACTGGAGCGTTATAAGAGGAGCGGCTGATATCAGTCACATATGATGTAATGTCTCTGGAGGTTATATCAGCACTGGAGCGTTATAAGAGGAGCGGCTGATATCAGTCACATATGATGTGTAGATGTGGTGGTGATCTGAATACACATAATGTCCCTGTGATAACACTGCATGTGACAGGAAGAGTTGTCATAAGAATCCATGATTATGCATCTTCCTTGTTTTTTTTTCTGGTGACAGGTCAGCTTGGAGAAAATCCGACAAGCTACTTCCATGGAGGTCGTCCATGACATATTGGAAGGGACACGTTTCATGGACGTCAGCCAGCTTAGCGACACCTGACGGCCACGAGTTGTGATGATATGGATACTGTATACTGTGTATATAGAGCAATGCAATAATCAGTAGTGATTAACGTAATAACCGCGTCTTCCCTCCAGAACAAGGCTGATTCTATGATATTACCGATCCGAATGTGGATTGAACGAGCAATAAGGTTGTGTCCTAATGTTTAAGGGTTGTGTGCGGACAATGCCCTGCCCACCTGTGGAGGCCAATGGCCGCACAGTTTGAAAGTAAGTCTGCAGTATTGCCTTCAATACAATGAGAGAACTCGTTACCTTTTGTGGCTACTAACGATCACTAACCACTTTATTAAAGGATCTTTTATATCACGTGTGTCATTGTGTCTGGTGTACAGAGCGCCAATCCCCCTGGATAGACAGATAAATAATATAATTCTGTGTTCCTGTAGCCACCACTAGGGGGAGCTGTCTGCATACTGATTATACATAGAAATGAATACTAACACCGTATGCAGTGATCTTCTGAGTTCCCCCTAGTGGTGGCTGCTGGTATATAGCATGTCATCTATTAATCAATGTCTACACAGGGTATTTTCTGCCTCAAAATACGTCCCGGGTGAATATAACCATATAGAAGCTTTATCATCTTTGATTTCACAATGGTGTCCCTTTAATTTTTCACTCTCCCCGACCATTATCCACAGAAGTGGAGAAGTGGTTTATGGTGACATTATAATCCACAGATACTGGAAAGCATTAGTTTTAGAATGTAAATCTGTTTTCCCTTAGTCCTGTCAGCAGCACAACTTATGGGATTTTACCACCTTGGAGGCTGATAGGACAGATGGAACTTTTTATCGACACCTGAACACGATATGTAAGGTGCCCCAAACTCCACCCCGTGTGTATTTTAAATCTTGCTTAGGCCAGGTTCAGACTTCAGTTATTTGGTCAGTTATTTCCATCAGTTATTGTGAACCAAAACCAGTAGTGAAGCCAACGCAGAGATCAGGTATAATGGAAAGATTTGCACCTCTTCTGTGTTTTTGACCTGTATCCGTTTTTTGCCCACAATAAGGCCCCATTCACACGACCGCAGCCTGTTCTTGTCCGTAAAACAGACTAGAATAGGACATGTTCTGTCTTTCTTGTTGGGGTATGGACAGCACACAATGTGCTGTCTGCATTTTTTTGCAGCCCTGTTGAAAGGTCATGTGAATGAGGCCTAACTGATGGAAATAACTGAGATGTGGACTTGGCCTTAGCAGACTGACTAATATAGGAAAGGAGCCTTGTGCTGCTGACGGGACTAAGGGAAAACAGATTTAAGTTCTGAATCGACTGCTTCCCTTACGTCCCTTTACAGCATTACATCATATGGGACAGTAGCAAGTAGAATTGCCTGCGGACCGACCACTTGCAGAGATCTCAAAACTGACCGCCAAAGGGATCCTCTTCTGAAGATCTTTACAAAGACTTATCCTGCGTAAAGAAAAAATTAGGAATCAAGAAACCACCTTACAATTTTGCTCTTCTGACGCAGAAACCATTCTGCAGCCCCGATGGAGAGTTGTTGCCCTGCAGTACTGAAAGGAATGGAGCTTAGCCCCGCCCAGGCCAGTGATACTAGTCGTGACGTCACTGGCCTGCGGTAAACACAGAGAAGGCCGCGGCGCTCCTGCAGCGCCGCTGCCTTCTCAAACAGCTGATCGGGGGGGGGTCCTGGGTATCCTCAAGGGGATCTCACAACCTTCTTAGGACCAACCAAAAATCCTTGGAGGAGATAGGTTGAGTCCTTCTAAAATCTCTTCACCAGAAAATCTTGAGCTCTAATTTGAACCTTCAAGGTGGATAGACATAGACCCTTTACAAACACTTATTACAAAAAACTCCAGGACTGGAATCACTGATGGAGGATTACATGTTACACCTGGTGAAGATATAAAAAGAAAATAAATGTATTGCCGTAGTTTGAAACTAGCCGAGAGGTGATAACAGCACAAAACGTTCCCCGCCCTCCAATGGTATGGGGACCTGTAAGGTGATAACAGAGACAATAGCTCAGAGCAGAGAACAGTGACTGTATACAGAAGCTGTGATGGCTAACCTCCGGCACTCCAACTGTGGTAAAACTACGATGCAATCACTGAAAAAAACGTGGTCTAAAATGACAGAAAATTGCTCAGACCCCATATGCTGTTGCGCATATCAAACTGGGGGAGCAATTCCTGCACATGTGATCCGTTGTTAACAGCAATCACCAGCAAAAATGCATCCAATGGAGGATACCTGCAGCGGACCACATGTACCACAAAGACATCCTACACCAGGTAACACATTGTGTGGATGTGGCGAGCGATATAATCAGACAATCACTAGTAGAGGTGCACTGCGGCGGTAATGTAATTGACAATATATGGCTAAACCCTCACACTGATGTTAAAATGAGACTTTCGCCAATATATTCTTATATCAAGAACATACCGGAGTCTGAGCACCGCGTCAAGGTATCTCAGAGTGGCTCGGGACCTAGCGCTAACCCTACATGCCGTATGGGCAATTGCGGAAGGAGCATACATAGCTATATATTATCAATTGCATCTACCGCCGCAGTGCACCTTTATCAGTGTGTAAAACTATGACTCCCAAGATGCACACTTGCTTGGCTGTTCTCAGAACTCCATAGAAATGAATGGAGCATGCTGGGAGTCGTAGTTTCACCACAGCTAGAGTGATGGAGGTTAGCCATCACTGTTATATAGCACACGGGACACTTTAGACCAGGGATCTCAAACTCGTGGCCCTCCAGCTGTTGCAAAACTACAACTCCCAGCATGCCCCAATAGCTGTAGGCTCTCCTGGCATGATGGAAGTTGTAGTTTTACAACAGCTGTAGGACCACGAGTTTGAGATCTCTGCTTTAGACCTTTCTTTTGTGCCATGACATATATAATATAAACAAATATCTAAGGAAAAAACGAATAATATGAAAGAAATGTATATTTCAAGACAGAACATTTCTAATTTTTTGTCTGGGGGGGGCTGTGTATGAGTGAATGTACCTGGTCTACTATACTATTGATGAAACTATTAACTATAGCTATAATTTTTTAATTTTTTTATTTTCTTTATTTCACTTTTTTATTTATTTATTTTCTTTTTTATGAAAATTAACCCCTTCCTGCCGCAGTAAGCAAAAGGTTAACAGGAAATAAACACTGAAGACACTTATCTTTTAGCAACCGGTGACTCCAGAAACCTACAAACTGAATCCCAACAATCCTGAAGTTTATGGCAGGTAGATAATCCTGATTTATCTCTGTGGTCTAGAGTCCAGGAAAGACCTGAAGAAAGGCAGGAGATCAGTTATGGCTGTGTTACACCAACAGATGATCTGACCAATTTCTGTCCAGTCAGACCGATAGTTGGTGTGTATAATAGATCTGTGTGTGTAAACGGCCATCTGACCAATGATTGGTCGCAACATCTGTCAGATAATCTGTCGGTGTAGTACAGCCATTAGACTGGGGATGTCCAAACTGCAGACCTCCAGCTGTTGCAAAACTACAACTCCCAGCATGCCCTGATACCTATAGGTTCTCATGGAATGATAGAAGATGTAGTTTTGCAACAGCTAGAGGCCGCAGGTTGGACATCCGTGTGGTAAAGAGTCCACTAGTCCACCTGTGCTACCAGAGGCAGAAGGGGAGAAGTTTAGGGCACCTTCTATATAGCATTCAGGTGTCAATTAAAAGGCCCATCTGCCCTATCACCCCACGGTGCGGAGAATCCCCGTATGTTGTGCTGCTGGAAGGGACGATTTCATGCCTTTTAAGAGATTTTTGCACATCATAAGAAAAGTCACTAAGGGTAGATTTTACTACTACTACTACGTCACGCTCCTGGATATAGATGCCCAACGGCATAGTTAGGTTTAGCGTAGCACCTGCCTGACCTGAGACCACCTTGGCGCTGGGTAGGTGGGCACAGATGTGTTTTGATCAAAATATATTGGCTAAGAGTCTCAGATTTTATCATATCAGAATGAGGTCTTGGTTTATACAGTATATATTGTTTGCATCTATTTTTGTGCACTAATACCCTTTTTCTGTGATTTACTTTGATATATATAGCCACTGACATCTGCAATCATTATCACATCATGCAGGATGTTTTTTATCCTTTTGTTTCTATCAGTTTTGCTTAGATTTTACTACTTACCCTGATCCCTCTGCTTATCTGAATCTTACTACTTACCCTGATCCGACTGCTTATCTGGATCTTATTGCTTACCCTGATCCCACTTCTTATCTGGATCCTACTACTTACCCTGATCCCACTGCTTATCAGGATCTTACCACTTACCTTGATACCTCTGCTTATCTGGATCTTACTGCTTACCCTGATCCCACTGCTTATCTGGATCCAACTACTTACCCTGATCCCACTGCTTATCTGGATCTTACTACTTACCCTGATCCCACTGCTTATCTGGATCTTACTACTTACCCTGATCCCACTGCTTATCTGGATCTTACTACTTACCTTGATACCTCTGCTTATCTGGATCTTACTGCTTACCCTGATCCCACTGCTTATCTGGATCCTACTACTTACCCTGATCCCACTGCTTATCTGGATCTTACTACTTATCTGGATCTTAATGCTTACCCTGATCCCACTGCTTATCTGGATCCTACTACTTATCCGGATCTTACTGCTTACCCTGATCCGACTGCTTATCTGGATCTTATTGCTTACCCTGATCCCACTTCTTATCTGGATCCTACTACTTACCCTGATCCCACTGCTTATCAGGATCTTACCACTTACCTTGATACCTCTGCTTATCTGGATCTTACTGCTTACCCTGATCCCACTGCTTATCTGGATCCAACTACTTACCCTGATCCCACTGCTTATCTGGATCTTACTACTTACCCTGATCCCACTGCTTATCTGGATCTTACTACTTACCCTGATCCCACTGCTTATCTGGATCTTACTACTTACCCTGATCCCACTGCTTATCTGGATCTTACTACTTACCTTGATACCTCTGCTTATCTGGATCTTACTACTTACCCTGATCCCACTGCTTATCTGGATCCTACTACTTACCCTGATCCCACTGCTTATCTGGATCTTACTACTTATCTGGATCTTAATGCTTACCCTGATCCCACTGCTTATCTGGATCCTACTACTTATCCGGATCTTACTGCTTACCCTGATCCCACTGCTTATCTGGATCTTACTACTTACCCTGATCACACTGCTTATCTGGATCTTACTACTTACCCTGATCCCACTGCTTATCTGGATATTACTACTTACCCTGATCCCACTGCTTATCTGGATCTTACTACTTACCTTGATACTACTACTTATCTGGACCTCACTTCCTATGTGCTACAACGTATCCATAAATGTCTCATACAGCTACATTATAGCACCGCAGTAGGTACAACCAGTAATTCGTGTTACAGTGTGACCATGCCCAACCGCCCCTCGTATAAGCACATTCTTTAGAGTGAGGCAGCGCTAATGCTTTATTATAATGGGAAATTCCACTTTTTACGGGGATTTCCCTTCAAGTGCAGACAGAAATATTCTTTTATTCCTGCAGGTTTAGCACCGAGCAACTTCATCTCAAACATATGTACGATGTGGACTGACGGACTGTATGTAAAACACTGTTATAGACCATTGATTGCAGGCCAGAGCAGAAAGGGTTAATGTCAACACTCAAGATCATTTTCACTTTCGTTTTGTCAGTTTCCTGTAAATAAACTGCGTAGAACCTATTCGGGGTGAGTCGGCGAAGATTAATCGAATGCATCTCAGATACAAAAGAAAGGAAGAAATGCAGCCTTCAGTTCTCGTAAAGTTCTATCTGTCTCTGGGAAAGCTGGGTGGCCACTAATATGACATTTAGTGGAATCTGTACATATATATATATATTTATATACACCGCATGTTCCTGTATATAAGACTATTTTATTTTGTATTCGGAAAAAGTATAATTTGGCGTTGACATCTCCCGCCTTGACCCCATAGCTGTGCCAGGATCTTGGTCTTTATTATAGCTGTAACGTCATAATGCCATACAGCACTTGCGGAACTACAACCCCCAGCATCTCCTAACTACTTATCTGGATCTTACTGCTTACCCTGATCCCACTGCTTATCTGGATCTTACTACTTACCCTGATCCCACTGCTTATCTGGATATTACTACTTACCCTGATCCCACTGCTTATCTGGATCTTACTACTTACCCTGATCCCACTGCTTATCTGGGTCTTACTACTTACCCTGATCCCACTGCTTATCTGGATCTTACTACTTACCCTGATCCCACTGCTTATCTGGATCTTACTACTTACCCTGATCCCACTGCTTATCTGGATGTTACTACTTACCCTGATCACACTGCTTATCTGGATCTTACTACTTACCCTGATCCCACTGCTTATCTGGATATTACTACTTACCCTGATCACACTGCTTATCTGGATGTTACTACTTACCCTGATCCCACTGCTTATCTGGATGTTACTACTTACCCTGATCACACTGCTTATCTGGATCTTACTACTTACCCTGATCACATTGCTTATCTGGATCTTACTACTTACCCTGATCACACTGCTTATCTGGATCTTACTACTTACCCTGATCACACTGCTTATCTGGATCTTACTACTTACCCTGATCACACTGCTTATCTGGATCTTACTACTTACCATGATCCCACTGCTTATCTGGATCTTACTACTTACCCTGATCACACTGCTTATCTGGATCTTACTACTTACCCTGATCCCACTGCTTATCTGGATCTACTACTTACCTGATCACACTGCTTATCTGGATCTTACTACTTACCCTGATCACACTGCTTATCTGGATCTTACTACTTACCCTGATCCACTGCTTTATCTGGATATTACTACTTACCCTGATCCCACTGCTTATCTGGATCTTACTACTTACCCTGATCCCACTGCTTATCTGGATGTTACTAATTACCCTGATCCACTGCTTATCTGGATATTAACTGCTATCTATCTTACCTTACCCTGGATCTGGATCTTACTACTTACCCTGACCCACTGCTTATCTGGATCTTACTACTTATCCTGATCCCACTGCTTATCTGGATCTTACTACTTATCTTACCCATCCACTACTTACCTGATCTTCTGGATGTTACTACTTACCCTGATCACACTGCTTATCTGGATCTTACTACTTACCCTGATCCCACTGCTTATCTGGATCTTACTACTTACCCTGATCACACTGCTTATTCTTAACTTTAATCCCACTGATCTGGCTTATCTTACTACTTGATCCACTGCTATCTGGATCTTACTACTTACCCTGATCCCACTGCTGGATATCTACTTACCCTGATCACACTGCTTTCTGGATGTTACTACTTACCCTGATCACACTGCTTATCTGGATCTTACTACTTACCCGCTTAACTACTTTACCCTACCTTACCCTGATCCCACTGCTTATCTGGATCTTACTACTTACCCTGATCTGCTTATCTGGATCTTACTACTTACCCTGATCCCACTGCTTATCTGGATATTACTACTTACCCTGATCCACTGCTTATCTGGATCTTACTACTTACCCTGATCCACTGCTTATCTGATCTTACTACTTTATCCTACTGATCCCACTGCTTTATCTGGATATTACTACTTACCCTGATCCCACTGCTTATCTGGATCTTACTACTTACCCTTGCTTATCATCTTACTACTTACCCTGATCCACTGCTTATCTGGATTTACTACTTCCTGATCCCACTGCTTATCTGGATCTTACTACTTACTGATCCCACTTATCTGGATATTACTACTACCCTGATCCCACTGCTTATCTGGATCTTACTACTTACCCTGATCCCACTGCTTATCTGGATCTTACTACTTACCCTGATCCCACTGCTTATCTGGATATTACTACTTACCCTGATCCCACTGCTTATCTGGATATTACTACTTACCCTGATCCCACTGCTTATCTGGATATTAACTGCTTATCTGGATCTTACTACTTTACCCTGATCACACTGCTTATCTGGATCTTACTACTTACCCTGATCCACTGCTTATCTGGATGATTACTACTTACCCTGATCCCACTGCTTATCTGGATATTACTACTTACCAATCTTACCCATCCCACTGCTATCTGGATACTTACTTACTTACCCTGATCCCACTGCTTA
>ONZH01003008.1:0-30518 GCA_900303285.1 Rhinella marina
ATGTACGCTTATCGGTGATGACGCCACCAGCTGCACTGAATACCCGCTCTGACAGCACGCTAGCGGCAGGGCAGGCCAGCACCTCCAAGGCGTACAGCGCCAGTTCAGGCCACGTGTCCAGCTTTGAAACCCAGTAGTTGTATGGAGCAGAGTGATCGCTACGGACGTTGGTATGGTCAGCTAGGTACTCCCTCACCATCTTTCTGTACAGCTCCCCCCTACTCTGCCTAGACTGGGGACAGGTGACAGTGTCTTGCTGGGGTGACATAAAACTGGCAAAGGCCTTGGAGAGCGTTCCCCTGCCAGTGCTGGACAAGCTGCCTGCTTTCCTCCTCTCCCCCGCTACTTGGCCCACAGAACCCAGTAGTGAAAACCCAGTAATTGGTGTTTGAAAAAATTCTTCTAACGCGAGGGTCACGGGATAGGCAGCCTAACATGAAGTCTGCCATGTGCGCCAGAGTCCCAACACACAAGAATTCCCTCTCCTCACTGGCCTGACTCTCCATTTCCTCCTCCTCCTCTTCAGCCCATACACGCTGAAGAGTTAAGAAGGACTGAGCATTGGTACCCTCTTCTGTCTCGCCGACATTCTCCTCCTCTTCCTCCTCATCCTCATCCCCCTCCTCCGATACACGCTGAGAAACAGACCGGAAGGTGCTCTGGCTATCAAGCGACGTATCTTCCTCCATCGTCTCTTGTGACAAGCGCAAAGCTTCCGACTTCATGCTGAGCAGTGAGTTTTTCAACAGGCAAAGCAGCGGGATGGTGAGGCTGATAATGGCGGCATCGCCGCTCCCCATCTGTGTTGACTCCTCAAAGTTGGTCAACACCTGGCAGATATCAAACATCCACGTCCACTCCTCATTGTATAAAAGGAAATCCCGGAACTCGCTGTCTTGATTCAGGCTTTCTTTATTTTCACATCACCATTTATTTACATCAATGGGACGCGTTTCGGCTCTATTGTGAGCCTTTGTGGTTGACGCGTCCCATTGATGTAAATAAATGGTGATGTGAAAATAAAGAAAGCCTGAATTTCCAGGATTTCCTTTTATATGTCTTCGGCGTCTGCCTACCACGTGCACCGCTGCAATAACCTCGGAAGTCCCGACAAACCTCTGCGATACACTCCTCATTGTAGACTTGAGGAATCTGAGTGACCTGACTACCAGTTCTAGTGGAAGTTGACATCTGGCAGTCTACAATCGCTCTGCGCTGCTGGTAAACTCTGGATAACATTTTTAATGTTGAATTCCATTTTGTGGGCACGTCGCACAACAGTCGGTGAGCGGGCAGTTGTAGGCGGCGCTGTGTTTCTCCCCTATGAAGAAATCTGAAACAATTCGGCCCACCATCTGGGTGTCTCTGATTACTCCTTTAGGGACACTATCTATCCGTGCTTTCTTAGATTCTGGAGCCCTTTTGGAGTCCTCGATGCTTGTCATCATATCTGAAAAAGGTGACGCCACCTAAACCGGTCACTCTCTGCTTCTCCGAAAAGGGAGAAGTTATTCCTCAACCCTATCGCTCCTTCGCAGATGTGTTCAGCAAGTCGCAGGCGGAGAAGTTACCACCCCATCGTCCCTGGGATTGTGCCATCGATTTGCTTCCGGGAAAAACACCTCCACGAAACACGGGCCATGTCCGAATACATAGAGGACAATCTCCAGCGGGGGTTCATCCAACCATCTACTCCCCGGCGGGCGCAGGATTCTTCTTTGTGGAAAATAAGGATGGAGGTCTCCGACCTTGCATAGACTATCGTGGGCTGAATGAGATCACCATAAAAAATAAATACCCGTTACCTCTGATTTCCGAGCTATTGGATAGAATCCGCGGTGCTACTCTTTTTACTAAACTGGATTTACGAGGTGCCTACAACCTCATTCATATTAAACCAAGGGACGAATGGAAGACGGCCTTCAACACCCGCGATGGTCATGCCATTTGGCCTCAGTAATGCACCTGCAGTCTTCCAGAGTTTCATTAATGAAATCTTCCAGGACGTACTCTACTCTTGGTGGTTTTCTATCTAGATGACATTTTGATCTTCTCTCGCTCTCTTTCTAAGCATCGCAGTCATGTTCGCCAAGTTCTGACTCGATTGAGAAATAACAGGCTCTACTGCAAGTTGGAAAAATGTATCTTCGAGCAACCCTCTGTGCCTTTCCTGGGGTACATTCTTTCGGGCACAGGCCTCAAGATGGACCCAAGCAAAGTCCAAGCTATCCTGAACTGGCCACAACCCACGGGATTAAAGGCGATTCAGAGGTTCGTGGGATTTGCTAACTATTACTGGTGATTCATTAAGGGATTCTCATCCATCATTCCCCCCATCACTGCTCTTACCCGAAAATCGGGTGACCCCCGACAGTGGTCTCCAGAGGCTAATGAAGCCTTCATGCGGCTTAAACAGGCCTTTCTTTCGGCTCCTATTCTCAGCCAGCCTAATACGGCCCTACCCTTCTTCCTGGAGGTGGACGCATCTTCCTCTGCCGTGGGGGCCATGCTCTCTCAACAGGGGCCTTCTGGGAAAACACAACCTTGCGGATATTTTTCCAAAAAATTCTCTATGGCAGAGAAGAGCTATGGTATCGGAGATAAAGAGCTTCTCGCTATTAAACTAGCATTGGATGAGTGGAGACATCTTTTGGAAGGAGCTATACACCTGGTAACGGTGTACACCGACCATAAAATCCTCCTTTATCTTCACTCAGCCCGACGCCTGAACCCTCGCCAAGCCCGATGGTCTCTCTTCTTCTCCCAGTTTGATCTACGGGTCACCTATCATCCTAGCTCAAAAAGCGTCAAGGCCGACACACTTTCTAGATCATTTGACACAGCGGACAAGGAGTTGCAAACCAACCCAGGACACATTATTGACCCCAGGAGAATACTGCTAGCAATTACCTCCCAACGAACTCCGACTCCACCACCTGAGAAAACATTTGTTCAGTCGGAACTATGGACAAAATTGATGGCATGGGCACACTTCTCCCGCTTCTCAGGGCACGCGGGAGTTAAGAAGATGCTAAAATTCCTATCCAGGAGTTACTGGTGGCCCACAATTGCTCTAGATGTGCGAGAATACGTAACTGCCTGTCACCAGTGTGCTCAACACAAAACGTCACCTGGTCGTCCAGTCGGTTTTCTTCATCCACTTCCAGTTCCGGAAAGTCCTTGGATTCATATTTCCATGGACTTTATTACAGATCTTCCAAAATCTAAGGGTTATAACACCATCTGGGTCGTGGTGGACCGTTTCTCCAAGATGGCACACTTTACTCTGTTGTAAGGATTGCCTTCGGCGGCTACGTTAGCCTCCATCTTCATCCGAGATATATTCCATTTACATGGGTGTCCAAAGGAGGAACACAAGTCACATCTCGATTCTGGCGAGCCCTAAGTAAGTTGATGAAAATCAAACTGAACTTCTCCTCGGGCCATAAGCCGCAGTCCAATGGACAAACCGAGAGAGTAAACCAAGATCTGGAGAAGTTCCTCAGGTTGTATCTTTCCCCCACACAGGATAATTGGATAGAATTGCTGCCGTAGGCCGAGTTCGCACACAACAATCTGTTCCATGAGTCTTCTGCTAAATCTCCATTCTTTATTAACTATGGCAAACATCCTGCCTTCCTCTGATGTGCCCGCCGCTAATGCTGAGGTTCAGAAATTCACCACTATCTGGTCTGAGGTCCAATCCAGTTTGCAGAAAACGTCAGCCCAGTACAAAGCTCGTGGAGATAAAAAAAAGATGCGCGGTTCCCTCATGGTCTCCTGGAGATAAGGTCTGGTTGTCTACCCGCTTCATCAGACTCCGAGTACCGAGGATGAAATTTGCTCCCCGTTTCATCGGTCCTTACTCCATATCCCAAGTCATCAATCCCGTGACGTATCGACTTTCCCTGCCACCATCCTTGCGTATCTCCAACGTTTTTCATGCATCACTCTTGAAGCCAGTGGTCCTCAATAGGTTCTCCACATCTGCCATGCCTCCCAACCCAGTTATGGTGGAGCATGAAGAAGAATACAAGGTAGAGGAAATTCTAGACTCCAAAATGTCTAAGGGGGAACTCTCTACTTTCTCATCAACTGGAAGGGGTATGGTCCAGAGGAGCGCACTTGGGTGAAGAAGGAGGACTTACACACTCCCCAACTTCTAAGAAGGTTTTTTTAAAGATTTCCTCAGAAAGTGAATTTGGGGTGTTCGGAGTCCACCCCTAAAAAGGGGGGTACTGTCCCGATTCAGCTCAAAGCGCCGTTATACTCGCCTCGGGTCCCAAGCCGTTGCCCCCGGCAATCTCCACAGCAGCCCTCATGTCGATCCCAGCAGTGAGACCGTGTCTGCCAGCACCGACATTTCCGGCACTCTGGCGGCCTCCAGTGGTCAGAATGCAGGTTGCACACTGCAACTCCCTCTGATGTCCAGTCAATAGCATTACAGGTAATTGCTGGAACTTCCCCCAGAGGTCACATGACATGATCTAATGGGATGGCCTATATAAGCCTCTTTCTGAGCACCAACTGGTGCCAGAGTATCAGGTCCATTCCAAGTACTCCAGCGTTTGGTCCTCATCTGCCTTGACTCCTGTGTATCCTGACTTCGGCTAGATTCTGCACTACTTGCCTTGCACCTATCCCAGCTAACCGCTTCCCGGGAAGGTTAAGCGACCTGCAAGCCCCCGGCAGCCAAATCCATCCTGCCTTGCAGCGGGCTCTGGTGAAGACCAGGGGGCTTGTTAGTCTCCGCACGCTGGTACTTTTAAGTATTACCGGAAGCTGGCAAAGAGGAGCTATATCAAACCTGCAAGGTTTGTTACTGCAGCGACAAAGGCAATATATGTTCTTTATGGCCCACTGGGTAAATGTGGTTCCTGCTCAGCCGCACCAGGAACTTGACCAGGTGATGCCACTGCTGCCTCCATGTTCCCAAGCTGTGGGTCCTGCGCCAATGTCTGCCTCTGCCTCCTCATCCTCCACTGTGTCCTCAACCTCCACTGCAGGGACAATTCAGAGTGCTCCTCCAGCATACCACCTGTGCAGGGCACATCGGTGTCATGCTGTTCAGCATCTAGCTTGTCTGCACAAACTGAGTCACACAGGGGAGGAACTGCTCTCTGTCCTCCATCAAGAAATCGAATCCTGGCTGAATCTCCAAGCAAACTAAAAGTCAGAACCATGGTCACCGATAATGGAAAGAACATGGTGTCGGCGCTGCATCAAGGAAGGCTGGGCCATGTGCCCTGCATGTCGCATATGTTTAATTTGTTTGTAAACCGGTTCCTGAAGTCTTCCACTCATCTGCAAGACATCCTGAAAATGGCTAGGAAATTGTGCATGCACTTTAGCCACTCTTACACTGCAAAGCACATCCATCTTGAGCTGAAACTACAGAATAGTGTTCCCCAACATCGGCTGATATGCGATGATTCCACCCATTGGAACTCCATCCTCCACATGTTATGACCAAAGGAAGGCTATAAACAATTTCTTGATGATGCGGGCAGACAGTAGAACTCCCCTGTGTAACTTTGACATTAGCTAGTGGTAACTTATACGTCACACCTGCTGTTTGCTCAGTCCCTTGGAGGAGGTCACTCTATTTGTCGGCTGCCAGGACTACAGGATGAACACTGTCATTTTACTCCTTCACATCCTAGAGCAGATGCAACTAAATCTGAATGGCCAGAGCACAGAAGACGTGGCACCTACATCTCATGGCCACCTGAGCCCTGTGGGGGCTGAACTGGAGGAGGAGGAGGACATTCACGCACAAGCAAAGTATACAGAAATGGGTGTTCTTTCTCCACAAGTGACAGGAGAGGAGCAGGGGGTGCGGGGGGGCTAGAGTGTAATGAGGAAGACCAGGCAGATGACCCTGACACACTGTGTCAGTATGCAGTGGAGATGGAGGCAAGGAGTTCCTCTGAGTCCCCTCCACAAATGGCCAGATGCCTGCTGAGTTGCTTTTATTTTGACAGCTGTATTATCACTATTCAGAAGAGGGATGACTACAGGCTCTTCACTATGTTAGACCCTCACTACCGGTCCAAAATGGGGGCCTTTTTCAACCTACTGAGAGGGAGGATAAATTTAACTTATACAATCGAGGCATCCTATGTAGTCAGTGGGACGCTGCCTATGTGCTTCAGCATCAATCCTTAGAAAGTTCTGACTGGAAGGGCCCTTTGCGCTCATGTTCCACTGTCATGGCTGCTGGGGGGGAGGGGCAGGAGCAGCACCAATTCCATCAGCAGCAACTTAAGTCTGGAGTCTCTAATGAGCACTTTTCTTCACCTGCCTAGTGAAGAAACCACCCACCACCAGCAGCAACAAGACATGGAGCAGAATCTCAACCAACAGTTGGTGGCATACTTGGACTGCACCCTGACACACCACATTTAATATTCCCTGGGCTACTGGGCAGCCAAACTTGGTTTGTGCCCTCAACTTGCTCAGTTTGCCCATGACAAGCTTTCCTGCCTGGCCAGTAGTGTGGCACTAAAACAGGTGTTTAGTGCAGCAGGGGCATAGTTACCCCAAAGAGAACTCGCCTTTCCACCCAAAATGTTGAGAGACTGACCTTTGTGAAGATTAATCAGGTGTGGATCAGTTTTCAGGATTTCCACACGCCAGTACCTGATGCATCAGACTAGATCATTCTGGGTGCCATACTCAAACTTTGCAAAAGAGAACTCTTTCTGCTACCCTTCTTCAGCCACTACCCTGAAGCTACCACATACCTGCTGTCTTTGCTGCCAGGTTCTCCTACTGCCACCCACCATCTTGTGCTGGTACTGTTACTGCTGTTGCCCCCTCCTCCTACTTTGTGACTGGGCCACAATGTTGACTCCTCACGCGGTTGCCACCTCACCCCTCTGTAACAGGGTCACTGTGTTGACTCCTCATGCAGTTGCCACCCTCACCACTCTGTGACTGATCACTATGTTTACTCCTTATGTGGTTGTCACTTCACCCCTCTGTAATTGACAAAAGATAAGGGCTGTTAAGGGCTGCTGAAGCATTCCTGTGCCAGAGGAGACTACTAGATCAGGTACAGCACAGATGTGAATGTAACATAATGATATTAGAGTAGTCGGAGTGGAACAAATTAATCAACCAACAGATTTGGCTTTGGGATAAACCTTAGGGTCTGGTCAAGGCAGTTCCCTGGTATTCAACCTTTACCCCCTGTAGAGGGATCTGCAGTGAAACCACTAGGCTGCTATATCCTGAAGTAGTCTCTGTGTGGTTGACAGCTGACCCACTGGTTCAGAGCACTGAGCGAAATGGTCAGGTACAGGCCAAAGTCAGAGTAAACCACAAAGGGTCAGTATGGTTATCAGGCACAAGTTGGATTAGACAGCAGGGAATCAGTGTCAGTAAGGAATTCGGTACACAGGCAGACAAATGGAACAACACACCTTTGCAAGAACTAGCAAGCTAGAATAACCTATTGCTCTGACCTCTTTGCACAGGGAGAGGTGACTCTAGTTGCCCAGAGTTGCCAGCCACTGGCTGATAAATGCAGGCTGTGGCCTGCAGCAGGAAACTGAGCAGAAGAGCATGTATTCCCCACAGGGGTTCATATATAGACATCACAAATAATGCCAGGTCTTCAGCACATCCTCATCACATGCTAGGTTTTGGGAGGACCAGTAACAGATTTAAAGAAGAACTCCCGCAAAAATTTTTATTACATGTCCTGCTAGAAATGTACATGATGTAATCTGTTTTTTATAGTCATCATGTATTTTAATTAGTTACCTTGAATTGTTCATAATCTTTTTCAATATCTCTTTTTATCAGGTCAGTGTATGTGGCATCTGGAGATGATTCAGTCTGCAAAGAAAAAAAAAAAATAAAGAAAACTGGCTAGGTGATAAATAATACATAATAAGGTATCCAACTCTGGGGACTGCATCCATTTTCACCATTTGGATACCCTAGGTCCCCTAAACCAGCATGAGGAAGAGCCTTTTGATACTTTTTGAGGGGCTTTGCCGTGCAAATATGCTTCAAAAACCTCAAGCAGAAAATTCAGCCTTTTAATGAATTGAACACCCATTAGTTAAAAAACTCATGTAAAAAAAAAAAATCAAAATTGTGTTTTTTTTTTCCTTAACACATCAAAAACCCATTAAAAATGCACAAAATCGCTAAAAAACATGGACTCAATTTTTAAGTGTGTCATTTAAAATTAGTCCTGTGAACTGGTCCTAACTGCATAAATTCCTGTGCACTGAGCTCCCCCTAGTGGTGGCTGCAGGCGACCAGGCAGTTTTATGATGGAAGGGAAGCAGGAGATTTATCACTGTATTTTGCTTGTTGCCTGGTGTAAATACATTGTAAATGAGTCTGGTAAGAATGAGTACTATATTTATTAGCCACCTATTCCACCTTTCCGATATAAAAGTCAGATAAAGTGGGTGATTTAGAAGGAGACATTTTTAATTACTATTTTTTAAAATAAAATTTCTTCCATTTCTTCAACATCCCCAATGCACGGAACGGCTGGGCAATGGCCGTCTGCATGAGCCCTCAATAAAAGAAAAAAAAAAATTGTGACAAAGCTGGCACGTTGCACTTTACTTTGCTTGGGAGTGATATTCATGTATTGGGAAACTGAGCGAAGCATGCTAAGTTTTGCTATGAGGCTCTATTAGATCTGTGTATACCCCATGTTGAGGGAATCATGTATTATTATTTTTTTTTTATAAATGGTGCTTCTCCCATCTGAAATGAAAATCTATTACAGGATGGCTAGGGAAGTTGAGTCTACTAGAAAGAACCCAACTTAGGCCAAGTTCTCAATTCAGTTATTTAATCAGTTATTGCCATCAGTTATTTTGAGCCAAAACCAGTAGTGAAGCCTACACAGAGAGGTATAACCCGGTTTTGGTTCACAATAACTGATGGCAATAACTGACCAAATAACTGAAGTGAGAACTTGGCCTTACCTTTTCAATACGTCCCATTTCTGGCATTAATGTTCCTGTCTCCATTGCATCCAAACCCTACTGGACTGGATGTAGGACATGCTATCCATATGTACGGCACTGCTGACAGCAGTGGTGACATTAACCTGAATGATGAATGTCTAATGCTCAGTGAATATGTACTGCTTAATATTAAATCTCCACTGAGGCCAGTGAATGGCCAGAAGTGGCAGCATATATATGGCATGGTATACTTCCAGTCTGGATGCAATTGGAAGAATTGGAGATGTGAACTGCACCTCTGCAACCAGGACCCATTAAATACGTTGGGTTCTTTCTAGCAGTTCCATCCTCTGCAGCCACCCTGCAAAAATACACAGGTTTTTCTTGTTTTTTTGTTCTAAATGGGGGTCAGCAGTGCCTATAAAAAGTATAAAGAACTAAATAAATTATTTAAGGGGGTAAAAAAAATCATCGGAAATACAAAATGAAATACAGGTGGCCAAAGAAAGTAAGAACAATCCCAAAACATTCTTCAAATACATTAATAGAAAAAAACAAGGTCAGAACATGTAGGACTCCTAAATGATGGTAATGGGGTGTTGGTCACTGGGGATCAATAGAAGGCAGAGCTCCTAAATGTGTTTTGTTTAGCTCTGTCTATACAAAAAAAGTTCTAAAGGAGCTCAGTTCACTTATTGCTTTGCCTCTGTTCATAATATTTACAGATTCTTTAATGACAGGCATTGTGCCAAGAGACTGGCACAAGGCGAATGTGGTGCCTATTTTCAAAAAGGTGCTAGGTCTTCACCAGGAAATTATAGACCAGTAAGCTTAACATCCATAGTGGGAAAAATGTTTGAGGGCCTTCTACGGGACTACATACAGGATTATGTAACTGTCAATAATATAATAAGTGATAGCCAACATGGTTTTACTAAGAACAGAAGCTGTCAGATTAAACTGATTTGTTTTTATGAGGAGGTGAGTAGAAGCCTGGACAGAGGGGAGGCTGTCCATATATAGTAACATAGTTTAACATAGTAACATAGTTTATAAGGCCGAAAAAAGACATCTGTCCATCCAGTTCTTCCTGTTTTCCTATAAGTTGATCCAGAGGAAGGCAAAAAACCCCTATGAGGTAGAAGCCAATTTCCCCCACTTTAGGGGGAAAAAATTCCTTCCCGACTCCAATCAGGCAATCAGAATTACTCCCTGGATCAACGACCCCTCTCTAGTAACTATAACCTGTAATATTATTACCCTCCAGAAATACATCCAGGCCCCTCTTGAACTCTTTTAGTGAACTTACCATCACCACCTCCTCAGGCAGAGAGTTCCACAGTCTCACTGCTCTTACCGTAAATAATCCTCTTCTATATTTGTGTACAAACCTTCTTTCCTCCAGACGCAGAGGATGTCCCCTCGTCACAGTCCTGGGGATAAATAGATGATGGGAGAGATCTCTGTACTGACCTCTGATATATTTATACATAGTTATTACATCTCCCCTCAGTCGTCTTTTTTCTAAAGTGAATAACCCTAATTTTGATAATCTTTCTGGGTACTGTAGTCCACCCATTCCAGTTATTACTTTAGTTGCCCTCCTCTGAACCCTCTCCAGCTCTGCTATGTCTGCCTTGCTCACAGGAGCCCAGAACTGTACACAGTACTCCATATGTGGTCTGACTAGTGATTTGTAAAGTGGCAGGACTATGTTCTCATCACGGGCATCTATGCCTCTTTTGATGCAACCCATTATCTTATTGGCCTTGGCAGCAGCTGTCTGACACTGGTTTCTGCAGCTTAGTTTGCTGTTCACTAAAATTCCTAGGTCCTTTTCCATGTCAGACTTACCCAATATTTTACCATTTAGTATGTACTGGTGACTTGCATTATTCCTTCCCATATGCATAACTTTACATTTGTCAGTGTTAAACCTCATCTGCCACTTCTCTGCCCAAGCCTGCAGTCTATCTAGATCCATCTATAGCAGTGTACTGTCCTGTTCTGTGTTAATTACTTTACACAGTTTAGTGTCATCTGCAAAAAATTGATATTTTACTGTGCAAGCCTTCTACAAGATCATTAATAAATATATTGAAGAGAATAGGGCCCAATACTGACCCCTGTGGTACCCCACTAGTTACAGTGACCCAATCTGAGTATGTACCATTACCCTCTGTTTTCTATCACTGAGCCAGTTACTTACCCACATACAGACATTTTCTCCCAGGCCAAGCATTCTCATTTTATATACTAACCTTTTATGTGGTACAGTGTCAAATGTTTTGGAGAAGTCCAGATATACGACATCCATTGATTCGCTGCGGTCCAGTCTAGAACTTACCTCCTCATAGAAACTGATTAAATTGGTTTGACATGACCGATCCCTCATGAAGCCATGCTGATATGGAGTAATTTGCTTATTTTCTTTGAGGTACTCCAAGATAGCATCTCTTAGAAAGCCTCAAACATTTTTTCCACGACAGATGTTAAACTTACCGGCCTATAGTTCCCGGGCTCTGTTTTTGGACCCTTTTTGAATATTGGCACCACATTTGCTATGTGCCAATCCTGTGGAACACTC
This sequence comes from Rhinella marina, assembly GCA_900303285.1. NCBI lineage: Eukaryota > Metazoa > Chordata > Amphibia > Anura > Bufonidae > Rhinella > Rhinella marina. The sequence continues at coordinate 11,533 of ONZH01003008.1, forward strand.
CCCGTCAGTATAGAGTCCTTAAATATCAGAAATAAGGGTCTGGCGATGACATTACTTAATTCTCTTAGGATACGGGGGTGTATGCCATCCAGTCCTGGTGATTTATCTATTTTAATCTTTTTAAGACGCAGCTCTACTTCTTCCTGGGTCAGACAGGGCACTTTTAATGGGGAATGTACTTTTATATTCTGCATTTCATCTGACAGTTTATTTTGGAGAAAGATATTTAGCACCTTTGCTTTCTCCTCATCGCTCTCTGCAACTCCCTCCTCATTACTCTGTAAGGGGCCAACACCTTCAGGTTTATACTTTTTACCATTTATATAATTAAAGAACATTTTAGGGTTAGTTTTACTCTCTTTGGCGATTAATCTCTCGGTCTCTAGTTTGGCTGCTTTTATTTGTCTTTTACATATTCTATTTTTTTCCTTATAGTTTTTTAATGCTTCCTCGCTCCCCTCCTGTTTTAAATGCTTTCTGTTTGTCATTTATTGCTTTCTTTACAGTTCTGTTTATCCACATTGTTTTTTTCTTGTTCCTTAACCTTTTATTCCTATACAGTATGTACCTCTCACAATTAGATATTAGGATGCTTTTAAAAATCTCCCATTTTTTGGCTGTATTTTTATTTTTGAGGACTTTGTCCCAGTTAGTTAGACCTATGGCCTCTCTTAGTTGGCTAAATTTTGCTTTTTTGAAGTTTGGTATTTTTGGTCCTCCCTGAAGAAACACTCTTTTAAATGACAGTTGGAAGGTTATTATATTATGGTCACTATTTCCCAGGTGTCCCCCGACCTGCACATCTGTTGTTCTGTCAGGTCTATTAGTTAATACTAAGTCCAGTATGGCCGTCCCTCTAGTCGGGTCCTGAACCAGTTGGGAAAGGTAATTGTCTTTGGTTATTTCCAAGAACCGGTTTCCTTTATGATATATACAGGTTTCAGTTTTCCAGTCTATATCTGGGTAGTTGAAATCCCCCATAATAACGACCTCATTATTATTTGCCACCTCGTCTATTTCGTTTAGAAGTAGATTTTCTATGGGCTCTGGTGTACTAGGGGGTTTATAATAAAGTCCTATTAGTATTTTATTATTGTTTTTGGCTCCATTTATTTCTACCCACAGTGACTCCACATCTTCATGTCCCTCACTTATATCTTCCCGGAGTGTGGGCTTTAGACAGGACTTTACATTATATATATATAGTGTTTTTGGACTTTGTAAAGGTGTTTGATACAATCCCACACAGACTACTAATGTTTAATTTGAGGTCTATTGGCTTTATGATTGTATGCAAAGAGTTGTGGTCAATGATTCCTACTCTGAATGGTCCCAGGTTATAAGTGGTGTTCCCCGAGGTTATGTGCTTGGTCCGCTATTATTTAAAGTATTCATTAATGACATAGAGGATGGGATTAATAGTGCTGTTTCTATTTTTGCAGATGACACCAAACTTTTTAATACAGTCCAGTCTATGGAAGATGTTAATAAGTTACAAGCTGACTTGGACAAACTCACTGTTTGGGCCTCCACTTGGCAAATGAGGTTCAATATAGATAAATTTAAAGTTATGCACTTTGGGGAGAATAATCTGCATGCAGCATATGTCCTAGGGGGAGTAACACTGGGAGAGTCTCTTGTTGAGAAGGATCTGGGCGTATTAGTAGATCATAGACTAAATAACAGCACAATGCCAGTCAGCTGCTGTTAAGGCCAACAGAATTTTGTCTTGTAATCAAAGAGGTATGGACTCCAGGACAAGAACATAATATTGCCACTATACAAAGCATTGGTGCAGACTCAACTGGAATATACTTGTTCAGTTCTGGGCACAAGTCCATAAAAAGGATGCCTGGAGTTAGAAAAAGTACAGAGGAGAGCCACTAAACTCATAAAGGGCCTGGAAGATCTTAGTTATGAGCAAAGATTAAATGAACTGAATTTGTTTAGCCATGAAAAAAGATGTCTAAGGGGGGACATGATTAACCTGTACAAATATATAAACGGACCATACAAACAATATCAAGGGAAGCTATTCTGCGTTAAACTCCCTAAAAAAAAACAAGGGGCCACTTGCTACGACTGGAGAAAAAAAAAAGATGCGACAAGCATTCCTTACTGTAAGGTCTGTGAATCTCTGGAATAGCCACAGGAGCTGGTCACAGCAAATACAGTAGATGGCTTCAAAAAGGGTTTTAGATGCCTTTTTAATTCAACATAAAATTGAGGAATATGACAATGTATAGAAATCTTGTTCTACTCACCCTTTCCCTTTGGTCCAACCCCTTTTTAAAAGAAAGATGGACATTGATCCAGAGATTTGTTCCGTGGATCAATATAGAAGAATTATAGGTTGGACTTGATGGACTTTTGTCTTTTTCTAGCCTTAACAACTATGTAAGAAAACCTCTTTAAACTGTTTTGAGGTGCTGTGGAGTGGACCATGTGACCCATCTTGTCCAATCATCCAAGGTAGAAGCTCAAATAATACAAAAAGACTCTCCTCAAGTCCACAAACAGGAGATCTGAGGAGTGTTTCTAATTCACTTACCTCATTGCTTGTTAATTTCTGGCATTTTTTTCTATGAAAACAGAAAATATGTCACAATGTTATCCATGATATTCCTTTTTTAATTTTAAATAAAGGAAAACAGGCAAACTAGCCGAGACCAGCACACAGGTATCTTGCTTTGTATGAACAAAAGTCTAGGAAAAGCATGTTGGTCAGTATTGGTGTTCAGCGAATCAAAGTTCACAAAGTGGACTTTGATCTGATTTCAGAGAAAATTCGATTTGCCGCAAAGCTGAATTTTCTTGTGCTTCGTGGCAGCAAAACGATTTTCCCTGAATGGAAGCAAAAAAAAAAAAACAAACTTAGAGTATCTCATTATCGCATGCATTTGATTGTGATGAGCCATCCGCCGCCATCTTAATTGCAGATCTCATAAAAAATCCTATGCACGGGAACATATGACCTCCCCACTCTTGCATGATGACATCATCCCGGGCTGCGCAGGTTTTCTTGCCATATATTCGATCAAGATGGCGGTGACCAGCTCATCGTGATCAAAAGTAAGAAGTAAGTATGATTTTTTAAATGATTTTTTTAAGCTGTTATTACTGTCAGATGCCGCAATCATTTATGAACGTGACATCTAAAGGATACAAAGAAATGCGCTTCTTTTTGTAAAATTCGGTGAAGTAGCCAAATCAAATTTTCAAATACTTTGCTCATCACTAGTCAGTATATTACACTTATGTTATTTTCTAGTATAAATGAGGACAGTTGTATCTCCAGATCAACACTTTAGGGTCACCACAAGCCTCCTAATTGCTATACTGTCTACAATGTTTACCCAGATTACTGTAATGACAGTGTGCCTGGTATCTGCCAAGTCTGACTGGTGCTGACGTTGGTCCTGCGTAATCGTAATCTGAGAAGAAGGCACAAAAGCAAGAAAAATACAATGTAATGTTCAATGCAAAACCTATTGGACAACAAGATACCGTGTTTTACCATGGTCGTACAGTTTACATAAAACAGTGCTTTTGAGGCAGGGTTGATGGGCAGCATTTTACTCCTGACCATTTGTTCATATGACCATACTCTCAGACAAACTATATCTGACTGTTTCTTTCTTATGCTTTGTATTGAATTTCAGCTCAATTCAAGGGAGTAGAGCAGTGTCGGAAAAGGAGCTATGTTTTAAATTACACTAGACAGCCCTTTTAGTAGGATATACTGTCTAATTTAATAGAAATTCCTTTGGCACTTTTTAAGTGATTTCATAATGAAAATACTGATTAATGCTATTTCTTACCTCCAATAAAAATAGGCAGGCAACGCAAGCAGTAGCAGGAAGAAGATTGCTCCAGTAGTTGCTAGGAGTATAATGTTTGTAGAACTGAGGACTTTATCTGCAAATCAACATAATATATATCATACATGAAATTATGACCCATAGGAGGAAGTAAATCATCTCAAATCATATTATAATGCAGTGTACCAGTTGTCCACTGCAATAGGGTTAATGCGCTCTCATTGTGCTTTATGTATTCCAAAGTCTGTGAACAGGGAGGAAACAGTTATCAGTCTAGGCACTCCCCTTGCTCAGTAACTATGTAGTTGCTAGGTGTCGGCTGGTCCCACCCTAGTGTTAGAAGCAGATGTTTTGTAAGGTTAGATTTACATCAACTAGCCTAGCCTCAGTGAATAGTATGTGGAGCTGGAGTTTGAGGTGGAGACTATTCACAGTCTCAGCAACCAGCAACTGTGAGCAGAAGAGCACCAAACAGTACCAGAAAGGTCTGGAGAGACAGGAACCAAGCAACAGCCTCTAAGAGATAAATAACCTAAGGGAAGGTGCAGTGCCCATGACAAAGGGAGAGTGCTGGAAAACCCAAGACAGTGCAAGGTAACATGCATATTAATAAATGAGCTAAAATACAGGAACAAAAAATACCGCCACTGCTGGGCTAAACACTACCACAAAAGGAGTGCTGGCCACAAAAGAAGTTTAGGTGATACTCCGGTGGTGCTCGTCATGTACAAAGACCAATAGACAATACGAAGAATGATCTAAAGAATACAGCAGTCACCATCTAAAATTCTTTATTTCATCAGTTTAAATCCAAATGGGTAACATGACGTCAAATGGGCATGCAGGCAGAGGGGGTGTGGGGGTCTGTGCTTCCTCAAGCCTCCATCATGACGGAGGTGTGCACTTACATATATACATGTGCGTATATGCATCATCAAAGATTACCATGCCACATAATGGATGCAGCAGTGTAACATATATACTTTCATATTACATTAATATACTATAAAAATACACTCATATCTATCTTATCGTTAACCTAAAGGCCAGTGTTTGTCCTCAAAATAAATCTGACTTCTCAGTGGAGCAGCTCTTTTTCCCGATCGTCGCCTGCAGAAAGTGGCCGTGTTTTTAACAAACCTGAGAATCACAGCACTGTCAGGTCTGCAGTATGGATTTCTCTCTCTTGTTCAACTAAAGGGGTATTCTGGTTTTAAGAAGTTATCCCCTATCCACAGGTTGATAACTATAAAATTGTGGGGGCCTATCACTGGGACGCCCACCGATCATGAGAACGGGGAACCCCAAACATCCTGCAGCCCCCTGATTTGATGGGAGCATGAGGCCACTCCATTCATTTCTATGGGAATCTTTTGTCTTGATGTTTTGATCAGATGGGGAGATACAGCAGCGGCTAGGCTGCGATCCGAAGCAATGCAGGTGCCGGGGAGCAGGTAAGTATAATCCATAGAAGGCACCAGTGCATTGGGGGATGGGGTATTTCAGATATTGGATAACCCCTCTAAATCTACTACAGCAAAAGAGCTGGCACATATTTAATCTTGTTGATCATTCACCTGATCATTTGCCTAAGTTATATAAAGGCCTGTGACACTACATAACTTAGGCTCATCAAGCTACAGTGGACATCTGGTTGTATACTGTTAAGAGCTTATATACATACATAGTAAAGATATATGGTTATATACAGGTAACAGGTTATATACATACATAGTACAGGTATCTGGTTGTATACAGGTAACAGGTTGTATACATACATTGTACAGGTATCTGGTTGTATACAGGTAACAGGTTGTATACATACATTGTACAGGTATCTGGTTGTATACAGGTAACAGGTTGTATACATACATAGTACAGGTATCTGGTTGTATACAGGTAACAGGTTGTATACATACATAGTACAGGTATCTGGTTGTATACTGTTAACAGCTTATATACATACATAGTACAGGTAACAGATTGTAAACATACATATTACAGGTATCTGGCTGTATACAGGTAACAGGTTGTAAACATACATATTACAGGTATCTGGCTGTATACAGGTAACAGGTTGTATCCATACATAGTACAGGTAACAGATTGTAAACATACATCGTACAGGTATCTGGTTGTATACAGGTAACAGATTGTAAACATACATATTACAGGTATCTGGTTGTATACAGGTAACAGGTTGTATCCATACATAGTACAGGTATCTGGTTGTATACAGGTAACAGGTTATATACATACATAGTACAGGTATCTGGTTGTATACAGGTAACAGGTTGTATACATACATTGTACAGGTATCTGGTTGTATACAGGTAACAGGTTGTATACATACATAGTACAGGTATCTGGTTGTATACAGGTAACAGGTTGTATCCATACATAGTACAGGTATCTGGTTGTATAAAGGTAGCAGGTTATATACATACATAGTACAGGTATCTGGTTGTATATTGGTAAATGGTTGTATACATATATAGTACAGGTATCTGGTTATATACAGGTAACAGGTTGTATACATACATAGTACAGGTATCTGTTTGTATATTGGTAAATGGTTGTATACATATATAGTACAGGTATCTTGTTGTATACAGGTAACAGGTTGTATGCATACATAGTACAGGTATCTGGTTGTATACAGGTTACAGGTTATATACATACATAATGCAGGTATCTGGTTGTAAACAGGTAAAAGGTTGTATACATACATAGTACAGGTATCTGGTTGTATACAGGTAACAGGTTGTATACATACATAGTACAGGTATCTGGTTGTATACAGGTAACAGGTTGTATACATACATAGTGCAGGTATCTGGTTGTATACAGGTAACAGGTTGTATTCATACATAGTACAGGTATCTGGTTGTATATAGGTAACATATTGTATACATACATAGTACAGGTATCTGGTTGAATACAGGTAACAGGTTGTATACATACATAGTACAGGTATCTGGTTGTATACAGGTAACAGGTTGTATACATACACAGTACATGTATCTGGTTGTATACAGGTAACAGGTGATATACATACATTGTACAGGTATCTGGTTGTATACAGGTAACAGGTTGTATACATAAATTGTACAGGTATCTGATTGTATACAGGTAACAGGTTATATACATAAATAGTACAGGTATCTGGTTGTATGATGGTAAAAGTTTGTATATACACAAAGAACAGGTATCTGCTTGTATACAGGTAACAGGTTGTATATATATATAGTAAAGCTATCTGGTTTTATACAGGTAACAGGTTATATACATACATAGTACAGGTATCTGGTTGTATACAGGTAACAGGTTATATACATACATTGTACAGGTATCTGGTTGTATACAGGTAACAGGTTGTATCCATACATAGTACAGGTGTCTGGTTGTATACAGGTAACAGGTCGTATACATACATAGTACAGGTATCTGGTTGTATACAGGTAACAGGTTGTATACATACATTGTACAGGTATCTGGTTGTATACATACATTGTACAGATATCTGGTTGTATACAGGTAACAGGTTGTATATATACATAGTACAGGTATCTGGTTGTATACAAGTAACAGTTTGTATATACACATAGAACAGGTATCTGGTTATAAACAGGTAACAGGTTATATACATACATATTACAGGTATCTGGTTGTATACAGGTAACAGGTTATATACATACATAGTACAGGTATCTGGTTGTATACAGGTAACAGGTTGTATACATACATAGTACAGGTATCTGGTTGTATACAGGTAACAGGTTATATACATACATAGTACAGGTATCTGGTTGTATACAGGTAACAGGTTATATACATACATAGTACAGGTATCTGGTTGTATACAGGTAACAGGTTATATACATACATAGTACAGGTATCTGGTTATATACAGGTAACAGGTTATATACATACATAGTACAGGTATCTGGTTATATACAGGTAACAGGTTGTATCCATACATAGTACAGGTGTCTGGTTGTACACAGGTAACAGGTTGTATACATACATAGTACAGGTGTCTGGTTGTATAATGGTAAAAGTTTGTATATACACAAAGAACAGGTATCTGGTTGTATATATATATATATATATATATATATATATATATATATATATATATAGTAAAGCTATCTGGTTTTATACAGGTAACAGGTTGTATACAGGTAACAGGTCGTATACATACATAGTACAGGTATCTGGTTGTATACAGGTAACAGGTTATATACATACATAGTACAGGTATCTGGTTGTATACAGGTAACAGGTTATATACATACATAGTACAGGTATCTGGTTGTATACAGGTAACAGGTTGTATATATACATTGTACAGATATCTGGTTGTATACAGGTAACAGGTTGTATACATACATTGTACAGGTATCTGGTTGTATACAGATAACAGGTTGTATACATACATTGTACAGGTATCTGGTTGTATACATACATTGTACAGATATCTGGTTGTATACAGGTAACAGGTTGTATATAGACATAGAACAGGTATCTGGTTATAAACAGGTAACAGGTTATATACATACATATTACAGGTATCTGGTTGTATACAGGTAACAGGTTATATACATACATAGTACAGGTATCTGGTTGTATACAGGTAACAGGTTATATACATACATAGTACAGGTATCTGGTTGTATACCGGTAACAGGTTGTATACATACATAGTACAGGTATCTGGTTGTATACAGGTAACAGGTAACAGGTTATATACATACATATTACAGGTATCTGGTTGTATACAGGTAACAGGTTATATACATACATAGTACAGGTATCTGGTTGTATACAGGTAACAGGTTATATACATACATAGTACAGGTATCTGGTTGTATACAGGTAACAGGTTGTATACATACATAGTACAGGTATCTGGTTGTATAGAGGTAACAGGTTGTATACATACATAGTACAGGTATCTGGTTGTATACAGGTAACAGGTTGTATACATACATAGTACAGGTATCTGGTTATATACAGGTAACAGGTTGTATACATACATAGTACAGGTATCTGGTTGTATAGAGGTAACAGGTTGTATACATACATAGTACAGGTATCTGGTTGTATACAGGTAACAGGTTGTATACATACATAGTACAGGTATCTGGTTATATACAGGTAACAGGTTGTATACATACATAGTACAGGTATCTGGTTGTATACAGGTAACAGTTTGTATACATACATAGTACAGGTATCTGGTTATATACAGGTAACAGGTTATATACATACATAGTACAGGTATCTGGTTGTATACAGGTAACAGGTTGTATACATACACAGTACAGGTATCTGGTTGTATACAGGTAACAGGTTGTATATATACATTGTACAGGTATCTGGTTGTATACAGGTAACAGGTTGTATACATACATAGTACAGGTATCTGGTTGTATACAGGTAACAGGTTGTATACATACACAGTACAGGTATCTGGTTATATACAGGTAACAGGATGTATAAAAACATTGTATAGGTATCTTGTTGTATACAGGTAACAGGTTGTATACATACATAGTACAGGTATCTGGTTATATACAGGTAACAGGTTGTATACATACATAGTACAGGTATCTGGTTGTATACAGGTAATAGGTTGTATACATACATAGTACAGGTATCTGGTTGTATACAGGTAACAGGTTGTATACATACATAGTACAGGTATCTAGTTGTATACAGGTAACAGGTTGTATACATACATTGTACAGGTATCTGGTTGTATACAGGTAACAGGTTATATACATACATTGTACAGGTATCTGGTTGTATACAGGTAACAGGTTGTATACATACATAGTACAGGTATCTGGTTGTATACAGGTAACAGGTTATATACATACATAGTAGAGGTATTTGGTTGTATACAGGTAACAGGTTATATACATACATAGTACAGCAGTGGCGTAGCTACCGGGGGGGCAGGGGGGGCGACGGCTCCGGGCCCAGTGACTCAGGGGGACCCAGCAAGGATGACCTTGCCTACTATCAGGCGAATACAAGTGAGCGCTTCCATTATGGAAGCGCTCACTTGTATTTAGGGACCCCCATCAGACCTCAGATCAGCCCACCCAGCCACATAGGATTAAAATAAAAAACTTTACTTACCTGTTCTGCGCTGCGGCTGCCCTCCGGTCCGCGCTCTGCTCTCTTCCCTGGCGGCGCGCACTATGACCTGACGCTGCACGCAGAACAGGTAAGAAAGGATTAAAATAAAAAACCTATGTGGCTGGGTGGGCTGATCTGAGGTCTGATGGGGGCACAGTAGGCTGATATGAGGTCTCATGGGGGCACAGTCTGCTGATATGAGGTCTGATGGGGGCACAGTCTGCTGATCTGAGGTCTGATGGGGGCACAATACGCTGATCTGAGGTCTGTTGGAGGCACAATACGCTGATCTGAGGTCTGATGGGAGCACATTAAGCTGATCTGAGGTCTGATGGGGGCACAATACGCTGATGTGAGGTCTGATGGGGGCCACAGAAGGCTGATGTGAGGTCTGATGGGGGCACAGTAGGCTGATGTGAGGTCTGATGGGGGCACAGTAGGCTGATGTGAGGTCTGATGGGGGCACAGTAGGCTATTGTGAGGTCTGATGGGGGCTCAATACGCTGATCTGAGGTCTGATGGGGACACAGTACGCTGATCTGAGGTCTGATGGGGGCACAAAATGCTGATTTGAGGTCTGATGGGGGCACAAAACGCTGATCTGAGATCTGATGGGGGCACAAAACGCTGATCTGAGGTCTGATGGGGGCACAAAATGCTGATCTGAGGTCTGATGGGGGCACAGTAGGCTGATGTGAGGTCTGATGGGGGCACAGTAGGCTGATGTGAGGTCTGATGGGGGCACAGTACGCTGATCTGAGGTCTGATGGGGCACAATACGCTGATCTGAGGTCTGATGGGGGCACATTCTGCTGATCTGAGGTCTGATGGGGCACAATATGCTGATCTTAGGTCTGATGGGGCACAATACGCTGATCTGAGGTCTGATGGGGGCACATTCTGTTGATCTGATGTCTGATGGAGTTACAATACGCTGATCTGAGGTCTGATGGGGGCACAGTAGGCTGATCTGAGGTCTGATGGGGGCACATTCTGTTGATGTGAGGTCTGATGGGGGCACAATACACTGATCTGAGGTCTGATGGGGGCACAGTAGGCTGATGTGAGGACTAATGGGGGCACATTCTGCTGATCTGAGGTCTGATGGGGTACAATACGCTGATCTGAGGTCTGATGGGGCACAATACGCTGATGTGAGGTCTGATGGGGGCACAGTAGGCTGATGTGAGGTCTGATGGGGGCACAGTAGGCTGATGTGAGGTCTGATGGGGGCACAATCTGGGGTCTGATGGGGCACAATACGCTGATCTGAGGTCTGATGGGGGCACAGTAGGCTGATGTGAGGTCTGATGGGGGCATATTCTGCTGATCTGAGGTCTGATGGGGCACAATACACTGATGGGGCACAATACGCTGATCTGAGGTCTGATGGGGCACAATACACTGATCTGAGGTCTGATGGGGGCACATTCTGATGATCTGAGGTCTGATGGGGGCAGGGGACTGTTAGTTTAGTGATGTAAAAACTGGGGACAGGTTTCCTTTAACATAGGAATCCCGTTGTTTTTTAATCCTATTACTCCTATATTTTACTGCATTATATGGTAGAGTATTTAGAGTAGGGTAGGTAGAAAGTCTATTGTACTGTACTTAACAGCATAGATGATCTAGTAGTTTATATAGTCATCTTTCTAATACAATATTATAACCACAACTAGTAGTATGTGCCTGTGAAGCTGGAAACGTGCGTTTGGGAAGCCAAGTGGGGGGCCCACTCAAGTATGTTTCGCCCCCTCCTGTGCTGAACCTCTAGCTACGCCTCTGTAGTACAGGTATCTGGTTGTATACAGGTAACAGGTTATATACATACATAGTACAGGTATCTGGTTGTATACAGGTAACAGGTTATATACATACATAGTACAGGTATCTGGTTGTACAGAGGTAACAGGTTATATACATACATTGTACAGATATCTTTGTTGGGGCTGATTCTCCTTTACCCAGACGATTTCTTGCAGCACAGGAATAAGGCTCCATGTCCCTGGTCACATCCATCACTGTGATGTCCCGTCCTCTGTCTGGTAATTTGGTTTTCCCTTTGTACCATTCATAATCATACACAACAAGAGTGGAGAAGCTGTTACATTGTATTGTCACATCACTTCCTTCCATCACTTCATCTGTGCCATTGATAGCGACAGTGACATTTTTTGGTTCATCTGTGGAAAGAAAATATATTTATGATTTATTACTATGATAAATAATTGACATCATTTGCTGAAATGTATTCATTACATGTGCGGAGAAGCAAATTGGAAACAAATGAAAACTGAACAATTTAAGAACCACTTGAAATAAAAGTTCTCAAAGCCGCACCTCATTAAGATAATATATATAATAATATGCAGTAGGCTCCCCCTAGTGGTGGCTGCAGGCAGACAGTATTGTAGACTATAAAACTGTTGGCTAAATTTCAAAGTAATTTTCAGATTAAGCTGCCATGAGGGTGAACATAAGGAATGAGACTATTACTTGTTTTATTTATTCATAGTACAGGTATCTGGTTGTATATGCAGGTTGTAGATTGTTAGATTGTATACAGGTTGTATACATACATAGTACAGGTATCTGGTTGTATACAGGTAACAGGTTATATACATACATAGTACAGGTATCTGGTTGTATACAGGTAACAGGTTATATACATACATAGTACAGGTATCTGGTTGTATACAGGTAACAGGTTGTATACATACATAGTACAGGTATCTGGTTGTATACAGGTAACAGGTTATATACATACATAGTACAGGTATCTGGTTGTATACAGGTAACAGGTTGTATACATACATAGTAAAGGTATCTGTTTGTATATAGGTAGCAGGTTGTATACATACATTGTACAGGTATCTGGTTGTATACAGGTAGCAGGTTGTATGCATACATTGTACAGTATCATAGTACAGGTATCTGGTTGTATACAGGTAACAGGTTGTATACATACATAGTACAGGTATCTGGTTGTATACAGGTAACAGGTTGTATACATACATTGTACATGTATCTGGTTGTATACAGGTAACAGGTTGTATACGTACATAATACAGGTATCTGGTTGTATACAGGTAACAGGTTATATACATACATAGTACAGGTATCTGGTTGCATACAGGTAACAGGTTGTATACGTACATTGTACATGTATCTGGTTATATACATACATAGTACAGGTATGTGGTTATATACAGGTAACAGGTTATATACATACATAGTACAGATATCTGGTTGTATACAGGTAACAGGTTATATACATACATTGTACAGGTATCTCTGTCAGGGCTGATTCTCCTCTACCCAGATGATTTATGGCAGCACAGGAATATGGCTCCATGTCCCTGGTCACATTCCTCACTGTGATCTCCCGTCCTCTGTCTGGTAATTTGGTTTTCCCTTTGTACCATTCATAATCATTTATATCAGGCCTGGAGAAGCTGTTACATTGTAACGTCACATCTATTCCTTCCATCAATTCCTTCATCCTGATGACAGTGACAGTCACATTTTTTGGTGAATCTGTGAAAGAAAAATTTAATTATGATTTATTACTATGATAAATAGATGACATAATTTGCAGAAATGTATTCATTACATGTGCGGAGAAGCAAATTAAAAAGAAATGAAAAAGAAACAATTGAAGAACCACTTGAAAATAAGAGTTCTTAAAGCCGCACCTCAATAAGATAATTTAGATAATAACTATGCAGTAGGCTCCCCCTAGTGGTGGCTGCAGGCAGACAGTTTGGTAGACTTTAAAAACGTTGCTGTCATTTCAAATAATTTTCAGATTAAGCTGCCATGCGGGTGTACGTGAGGAATAAGACTATTACTTGTTTTATTCATACATATTACAGGTATCTGGTTGTATACAGGTAACAGGTTGTATACATACATAGTACAGGTATCTGGTTATATACAGGTAACAGGTTGTATACATACATAGTACAGGTATCTGGTTGTATACAGGTAACAGGTTGTATACATACATTGTACAGGTATCTGGTTATATACATACATAGTACAGGTATCTGGTTGTATACAGGTAACAGGTTGTATACATACATAGTACAGGTATCTAGTCGTATACATACAGTACAGACTAAAAGTTTGGACACACCTTCTTATTCAAAGAGTTGTCTGTACTTTCATGACTGTATTGTCATGAAAATTGTAGATTCACGCTGAAGGCATCAAAACTATGAACTAACACATGTAGAATTATATTCTTAGCAAAAAAGTGTGAAACAACTGAAAATATGTCTTATATTCTAGGTTCTTCAAAGTAGCCACCTTTTGCTTTGATTACTGCTTTGCACACTCTTGGCATTCTCTTGATGAGCTTCAAGAGGTAGTCACCTGAAATGGTTTTCACTTCACAGGTGTGCCCTGTCAGGTTCAATAAGTGGGATTTACTGCCTTATAAATGGGGTTGGGACCATGAGTTGTGTTGGGCAGAAGTCAGGTGGATACACAGCTGATAGTCCTACTGAATAGACTGTTAGAATTTGTATTATGGCAAGAAAAAAGCAGCTAAGTAAAGAAAAACGAGTGGCCACATTACAAGAAATAAAGGTCAGTCAGTCAAAAAAATTGGGAAATCTTTGAAAGTGTCCCCAAGTGCAGTCGCAAAAACCATCAAGCGCTACAAAGAAACTGGCTCACATGAGGACCGCCCCAGGAAAGGAAGACCAAGAGTCACCTCTGCTGAGGAGGAAAAGTTCATCCGAGTCACCAGCCTCAGAAATGGCAGGTTAACAGCAGCTCAGATTAGAGACCAGGTCAATGCCACACAGAGTTCTAGCAGCAGACACATCTCTACAACAACTGTTAAGAGGAGACTGTGTGCAGCAGGCCTTCATGGTAAAATAGCTGCTAGGAAACCACTGCTAAGGACAGGCAACAAGCAGAAGAGACTTGTTTGGGCTAAAGAACACAAGGAATGGACATTAGACCAGTGGAAATCTGTGCTTTGGTCTGATGAGTCCAAATTTGAGATCTTTGGTTCCAACCACCGTGTCTTTGTGCGACACAGAAAAGGTGAACGGATGGACTCTACATGCCTGGTTCCCACCGTGAAGCATGGAGGAGGAAGTGTGATGGTGTGGGGGTGCTTTGCTGGTGACACTGTTGGGGATTTATTCAAAATTGAAGGCATACTGAACCAGCATGGCTACCACAGCATCTTGTAGCGGCATGCTATTCCATCCGGTTTGCGTTTAGTTGGACCATCATTTATTTATCAACAGGACAATGACCCCAAACACACCTCCAGGCTGTGTAAGGGCTATTTGACCAAGAAGGAGAGTGATGGGGTGCTACGCCAGAGGACCTGGCCTCCACAGTCACCAGACCTGAACCCAATCGAGATGGTTTGGGGTGAGCTGGACCGCAGAGTGAAGGCAAAAGGGCCAACAAGTGCTAAGCATCTCTGGGAACTCATTTAAAAGTGTTGGAATACCATTTCAGGTGACTACCTCTTGAAGCTCATCAAGAGAATTCCAAGAGTGTGTAAAGCAGTAATCAAAGCAAAAGGTGGCTACTTTGAAGAACCTAGAATATAAGACATATTTTCAGTTGTTTCACACTTTTTTGTTAAGTATATAATTCCACATGTGTTAATTCATAGTTTTGATGCTTTCAGTGTGAATCTACAATTTTCATAGTCATGAAAATACAGAAAACTCTTTGACTGAGAAAGTGTGTCCAAACTTTTGGTCTGTACTGTACATTGTACATATATACAGTTGTATACAGGTATCTGGTTGTATACATACATAGTACATGTATCTGGTTGTATACAGGTAACAGGTTGTATACATACATGGTATAGGTATGTCTGTCGGGGTTGATTCTCCTCTACCCAGATGATTTATGGCAGCACAGGAATGCGGCTCCATGTCCCAGGTCACATTCCTCACTGTGATCTCCCGTCCTCTGTCTGGTAATTTGGTTTTCCCTTTGTACCATTCATACTCATCTACAGCAGGATTGGAGAAGCTTTTACATAGTAACATCATATCTATTATTCCCATTTCTTCCGTCATCACTTCGACAGTGACTGTCACATTTTTTGGTGCATCTTTAAAAGAAAAATATAATTATGATTTATTACTATGATAAATATATGACATCATTTGCATAAAATTATTCATTACATGTGCGGAGAAGCAAATTGGAAATAAATGAAAAAGAAACAATTTAAGAACCACTTGAAAATAAGTGTTCTCAAAGCCCCACCTCATTAGGACAATTTATACAATAATTATGCAGTAGGCTCCCCCTAGTGGTCGCTGCAGGCAGACAGTATTGTAGAATTTTAAAACATTTTCTGTTATTTCAAGTAATTTTCGGATTAACCGCATCAGGACCCTGCCATTTTTCACCTTAAGGACCAGGCAATTTTAGCAAATCTGACATGCGTCACTTTATGTAATGATAACTTTAAAATGCGTTTACTTATCCAAGCAATTCTGAGACTGTTTTCTCGTCACATATTGTACTTCATGGCAGTGGTAAATTTGAGTCAAAATATTTCATTTTTATTTATTAAAACATACCAAATTTACCAAAAATTTAGAAAAATTTGCAAATTTCCAAATTTCAATTTCTCTACTTTTAAAATACATAGTATTTAGAGATGAGCGAGCATACTCGTCCGAGCTTGGTGCTCGTTCGAGTATTAGGGTACTCGTAAGTGCTCGCTGCTCGGACGAGTATCTCGCCATGCTCGAGGAAATGGCAACTTCCGCATCGTGCTTTTTTCGCGCCTATAAACACAGCCAATCACAAGCCAGGAGACTCTACGGTACACCCAGCATCACGTGGGGCCCTTACATGTCGATAGCAGGGGTTGGCTGGCCTGATCAGGTACAATTATACTAGTGACTGGCCGCGGTGCTCGGCTCAGATGCTGTCTGGATGTCGTTAGGGATAGAGCTGCTGCGTTTCAGGGAGAGTGTTAGGGCCTACATTTAGTTCTCTGTTAGGCAGGAATCACCCACAAAGAACCCAACAGCCCTTCTAAGGGCTAGAAGACATTTTTTTTTTGTCTCCTGGCTTGGCTGGCTGGCACTAGTTGTGCAGCTATCGCCATATATAACCCCCTTTTTTTTATGTTATATCTCAGTGATACAAATCCATTGCACACAGCAGTGTGGAACCATTCTGTGTGTCACAGTTCAGTACACTCACTATTTTCTGTCCAGGTGACGCTTTCTGTACGTCACAGAATAGAACCAAGTCATTTGCTACCTGTCACGTATACAGCTTGATCCTAAAAATCTCTGTGCGACATTTGTCTGGGTCGCAGTCTAAATAGCCACCGTCAGTAGGGTGTCAGTCAGATCTACGATAGTTTCTGCACGACACGTTCTAAAAAAAACACAACAAAAAAAAATATAAAAAAAATATTAAAAAAAATTAGTTTTATTGTTCTTTTAGCTCAGTGATACAAATCCATTTCACACAGCTGCGTGTAACCTTTCTGTGTTTCACAGTTCAGCACACTCACTCCAATCCATATATTCTGTCCAGGTGACACTTTCTGTACGTCACAGAATAGAACCAAGTCATTTGCTACCTGTCACGTATACAGCTTGATTCTAAAAATCTCTGTGCGACATTTGTCTGGGTCGCAGTCTAAATAGCCACCGTCAGTAGGGTGTCAGTCAGCTCTACGATAGTTTCTGCACGTCACGTTAAAAAAAAAAAAATCCAAAACAAAATATTTTTAAAAAATTAGTTTTTTTGTTGTTTTAGCTCAGTGATACAAATCCATTTCACACAACTGCGTGTAACCTTTCTGCGTGTCACAGTACAGCACACTCACTCCAATCCATATATTCTGTCTAGGTGACACTTTCTGTACGTCACAGAATACAACCAAGTCATTTGCTACCAATAACGTATACAGCTTGATCCTAAAAATCTCTGTGCGACATTTGTCTGGGTCGCAGTCTAAATAGCCACCGTCAGTAGGATGTCAGTCAGCTCTACGATAGTTTCTGCACGTCACGTTCCAAAAAAAACAAAACAAAAAAAAATATTAAAAAAAAAATATTTTTTTTGTTGTTTTAGCTCAGTGATGCAAATCCATTTCACACAGCTGCATGTAACCTTTCTTTGTGTCACAGTTCAGCACACTCCAATCCGTATATTCTGTCCAGGTGACACTTTCTGTACGTCACTTAATTAAACCAGACTGAACAAGTTTGTGGGTTTCAGAACACCAGGCTTGTTTACTTTTTTTTTTTTTTATATCATACAATTATAAACAGAAAATGTTGAACCCCAGGGCTAGGGGTCGAGGACGAGGGCGTGGGCATTCAATTACTGCAGGGGGCAGAGGCCGTGGTCCTGGGCAGGGTGAGACAGTACCTGCTGATGAGGGAGCTGTGGAGCGCTGCAGAGCTACACTCCCTAGCTTCATGTCTCAACTTACAGGGACACGTGGTAGAGGACTGTTGAAACCATAACAGTGTGAACAGCTGATCTCGTGGATTGCGGACAATGCTTCAAGTAATTTGTCCACCAGTCAGTCTTCCAAGCAGTCCACCCACGTTACCCAAGGGAGCACTCCTCTGGCTCCTACACCTCAACCTCCTATCCCCCAGTCTGCCCCCTCCCAGGAAAATTTGGAATGCGATCCGGCATACTCTCAGGAACTGTTTTCTGGACCCTTCCCAGAGTCACAAACCACTTCTCAGGTTGCTGCTGACCTCGTTCCCGATGCCCAAGTTTTCCAACTGTCGCGGTCTGTGGGTGATAATGATGATCATGATGACAATGTTGAGTTAGTGGAAGAAGTTTGTAAAGAGCTGTCGGACGATGAGGAGACACGGTTGTCAGACAGTGGTGAAGTTGTTGTTAGGGGAGGAATTCCGCGAGGCGAGTGCTGCACCAGAACAGGTTGTAAGGGGCAGTGGTGTGGCCAGAGGGAGAAGCAGGGCCAGAGCTGGTGCAACAGCAGCAACTGTTTCATGTAGTGAAGCTCCC
>ONZH01003009.1:0-24133 GCA_900303285.1 Rhinella marina
CATGCAATCTCCATCTAAAAAGTCATACTGAGGCTCACCACCATGCTTTACACTGCAATCTTATTACTGAGGCTCACCACCATGCTTTACACTGCAATCTTATTGAAAGACAGACAATCAGGGGTTCACCGCCAGGTTGTCAGGCAGCATTTTTAAGTGGGTCACCATTACCATGTCACTGAAAATTGCCTTGGGGTCATCGCCAGACTATTTTTATGAAAGGCCATGGGGTTCTATACACACAGTGCTGACGGAAGCCAATCAGCCTTTCTAAACACAATTGAATCTGTCCCATCATGAGAAAGTCCCCCCAAGGAGTCCCCAATGTAACTTGCTTCACTTTCAACTACCTCACCCCCGACACCTGTGTCTCACCATTGTCCACCACCTCCTCAGGCAACACTGGTAAATCCCCACTGTCAGCACACGGAGACTGCAAAAGGTCTTGCGAATTGGGGCAGAGAATGTTCTGGGGTAGCACATCAGAGAAGGGGTGACTATGGGGTTCCAGGGAGTACGTGACCACATGCAATCTCCATCTAAAAAGTCATACTGAGGCTCACCACCATGCTTTACTCTGCAATCTTATTACTGAGGCTCACCACCATGCTTTACACTGCAATCTTATTGAAAGACAGACAATCAGGGGTTCACCGCCAGGTTGTCAGGCAGCATTTTTAAGTGGGTCACCATTACCATGTCACTGAAAATTGCCTTGGGGTCATCCCCAGACTATTGGCCAGATTTAGAAAAAATGGTGCAATTAGGGAGCCTCAGAGGCATCCCTACATGCTGCCCCTGCTGTTTCCTGTCCATTTCCGTAGTGTTTCCATCATTTTCTGAGGTTTCCAGGTTTTCACCCAGCCTTCCCTAGGCAGAGCCCCGGTCCCCTGCAAAAAATGCTTGAGTCTCCCATTGACTTCAATGGGGTTCGTTTTTCGAAACGAGCACCCGACCATCGGGAAAAGTTCGACTCGAATAACGAGCACCCGAGCATTTTAGTGCTCGCTCATCTCTAACTATTAACCATTTAGTGCGCCCATTGTTTTGGTGTGGCATACCCAGGATATGACCCTAGATCCTGATGTTGTGTCAGATGGTGATGTAGGTTAGAACACCTGCTGTTCTTTTTGTGACACTAATAAACATAGGGTTTGTCTCCTTTTTTTACCCCATTGCGTTAATGTTTTTAGGAGTATACCTAATAAAATTTTGTGATTTTAGTGCCTCTTTTCTTCTGTGATTTTGAGACACAGTTGCCAATAAGTCAAGGGCAATTAGTGTCTCAAGAGGTTGATGATGAGAATGAGACACAGTTGTCAATAAGTGAGGTTCTTTTTAGATCAACATGTCAGGAGGAGGACCAGAGTGAGGAAGTCGAAGAGGAGGTGGTGGATGACGAAAATCGCTGACCCAACCTGGGAAGGTGGCAAGCCGAGTGAGGATAGCAGTACAGAGGGGGAGGGATCATCCGCAGCACCGCAACAGGCTGGAAGAGGCAGTGGGGTGCCAAAAGAGAGAAGGCAGGGCACACCAAACAGGCCAGCAACTGTTCCCCGGAGCACCCCCTTGTGGTAATCTCCCTTGCCAAGGGGTAGGTATTCCGCAGTCTGGCGCTTTTTTGAGGAAAGTGTGGATGATAAAAGAATTGTCATTTGCAACCTGTGCTGTACCAAAATGAGCAGGGGAGTGAACACTAGCAAGCTGACCACCACCAGCATGATCCGCCACATGGCAGCAAAGCACCCTAATACGTGGGCCGAATGCCTGGGTCCACAATCAGTGTCTGCGGGTCACACCACTGCCTCCTCTTCCCCTGTGTTACGTGCTGGCCAATCTCCTGTCCAAGACGCAGGCCCAGATGCCTCCTGCCCTGCACTTGGACTTTCGCAAGCACCATCAGCGAGCACGTCCACTTCTGTGATGTCCTTACCCCAGGCCTTTGAACACCAGTGCAAATACCCAGCCACCCACCAACAGGCCATAGCATTAAATGCACAACTTTTAAAATTGCTGGCCCTGGAAATGTTGCCGTTTAGGCTTGTGGACACTGAGGCTATTCGCAGCCTGATGGCGGCTGCCTAGTGTCACAAGAAGGGAAAAGTTTTGGAAGATGGTGAAGGAGTATATAGCTGACCATGTCAACGTCCTCAGTGATCCCTCTGTGCCTTACTATTATTGGGTGTCTAAGCTTTAAATGTGGCTTTTAGGGTGTATTGAATACACTGTATTCCCATGGACCCCTTCCTCTTCCTCTTCTCCTCATAGAGGGTCACCAGCAAGCCCTCACCCCTAATATTTTAGAGGGTCATCAGCAGGCCCTCACCCCTAATTTTTAAGAGGGTCACCAGCAGGCCCTCACCCCTAATTTTTAAGAGGGTCACAAGCAGGCCCTCACCCCTAATTTATTAGAGGGTTACCAGCAGGCCCTCACCCCTAATTTTTTGGAGGGTAGTGCATAGGCTTTATGAGTGTAGTAGTCCCACGACATGAACAATTGTACCACAATGTGAATGAGGCCCTCCTTTATGTGACATATAGGTTGTATAGGATTGCCTCTTCTTTGTAATTTTTGGCAGCGCTTGAACTTTATATACAAGTAAATATACAAGAAAGAATGTTTCCTAACAATTTTTCCTCTAAAATCAATTTTATCTTCGGTTTTGGGCGTATTATTGTCATTCTGTAAAAGTGACTTAATACTCGGACAACATCGTTAACAGCAGCGATTTGGGAGTCCAAGATGCATCCAGACATCCTCCCCATGCTGTTCCCAAACCATTTCAGTGGTGTTTCCATCATTTTCTGACCTTTTCCTGTGAACCAGACACCCTCCCCTCTTCAGAGAAGGGGGTGCCTGGTTTAGTGCTCTGGTTCTCCCATTGACTTCCATTGTGCTCGGGTGCTCTGTAGAGCACTCGAGCATCACCAAGTGTTCTACCCGAGCACTTTGGTGCTCGATCAACACTACTTAGTACTTCTGATACAATGTAATCGCTGATGGGTTTCTACGTCAGGTATGAGTAAGACTGCAGGTGCAGTAGAAACTTGTCAGAATGACGTTTTATTAGAACTAAGCTTTTTAACACAATAAATAGTTAGATTTTATTATGCACTGGATCAAGATTTATTTTTACTTCCTAAACTATAGAGTCTTACTAGTGTAAGATAATAACTCACTGATTGAGACATTTGACACATTGACACATTTGCATATTTACATGTACATAATAATCGACTGCCATAAGGAAGAACAAGACTAGATTTTTTTTGTTTTGTTTTTGTTTTTTTTGCTTATATCTGTTTTTCATAGAGAAAATGTCCATCTTTCCAGTGCAACCAGGGATTCCTAGGTTATTTATTCCTGGTCACGTACTAGAATGCTGGTAAATCTTATATTGTAGGTCTTGGGTTTGGAAAATTTCAAAAAGTACATTACCTTAGAAGAATGAATTCATGTATTACCCATATGTAAAATCCTGAAAATGTGTACATTTGAAACATGTTGTATAAATTACTGCACACTAAACGTTACCAAATATTAGCTAACTAGAGCATTGATATACTAGACTTTTATACTCGGAAATGTGTCTTTGTTCTAGAAAAAAGGATGTAATGAGTCTTCTTACCAAAGTTCTAACTGAGCATATGCTAATAAGAGTCAGTCGTCACCGTTTTAATGAGCGCTGAAGATGCCTGTGTATAACAGTCAGATGCAGGATGATGGGCAGTGATAGGGCACATGTACATAGTTAGAGACTAGGGTGGTAGCAAGAGGCAAACTGGGAGCCTCTGTATCTTCAGCATTCAGTAGAGCACTGAAGACTGAAGACAGTCTCTCATTACTAATGCTCAGTGAGAGCTGCGGTAAGGAGACTCTTTACATCCTGTTTCCTAGCACAAAGTAACATCTTTCCCTACTAAAGTACATTGCAAAAAAGTTTAATATCTATGTATATCTGGACTTCTCCAAAGCATTTGACATGGTACCACATAAAAGGTTAGTATATAAAATGAGAATGCCTGGGAGAAAATGTCTGTATGTGGGTAAGTAACTGGCTCAGTGATAGAAAACAGAGGGTGGTTATTAACGGCACATACTCAGAATGGGTCACTGTCACTAGTGGGGTACCACAGGGGTCAGTATTGGGCCCTATTCTCTTCAATATATTTATTAATGATCTTGTAGAAGGCTTGCACAGTAAAATATCAATTTTTGCAGATGACACTAAACTGTGTAAAGTAATTAACACAGAAGAGGACAGTAGACTGCTACAGACGGATCTGGATAGACTGGAGGCTTGGGCAGAGAAGTGGCAGATGAGGTTTAGGTGATGAGAACATAGTCCTGCAACTTTACAAATCACTAGTCAGACCACATATGGAGTACTGTGTACAGTTCTGGGCTCCTGTGAACAAGGCAGACATAGCAGAGCTGGAGAGGGTTCAGAGGAGGACAACTAAAGTAATAACTGGAATGGGTGGACTACAGTACCCAGAAAGATTATTAAAATTAGGGTTATTTACTTTAGAAAAAAGACGACTGAGGGGAGATCTAATAACCATGTATAAATATATCAGGGGTCAGTACAGAGATCTCTCCCATGATCTTGATATCCCCAGGACTGTGACTGTGACGAGGGGACATCCTCTGCGTCTGGAGAAAAGAAGGTTTGTGTTACGACAGGAACACAAGGGAATAGTGAGCCCTGTCTTAACCCCACCTCTGTCCCTGCCTACTTACAGTATAGGCCCTAGGTAGCCAAACCGTAACTGGGCAGCGGTTCCTATACTGTATACGTGAAAAGGCAGGGAAGGAAAAATACAAGATGTACAAACACAGAACAAGACAAACACAATAACAGAATAGTCGATCAAGCCGAGTCAAACCTGGAGGGAACGTCAAAACCAGAGGAGAGGCAAAGTCGAGGTCAAAGTCAAAAGTAAGTGGTCGTTGTAACGGGTATATCTCAGGGTCAAATCGCCAAGCACTGCACCAGTAAAACTAATAACAGGCAACGTGTATCCACAAGTTGCCATCTTAAATAGTCCCAAGGTAGGTCATGTGACGTGGCCAGGGTCACATGACCTAAAAGCACAACGAGCGCTGGCCAAACATGACCAACACTCATAACCCCTCAAAAGCTGGTCATGTGGTGTGGTCAGCGCCACATGACCAAATACATAATGTAAAACATAATAATTTGTTAAGAGAACATACTGAGCGCTGGCTGGGCAGGCCAGCGCTCAGAACCCCGCCTGCTCGTTCACTAGGGGGGCGGGGAGGACGTCGGACGCACGGCAGCAGGTGGCGCGCCGGGTCCTCCCCTTCCAGAGTTTCCATGGAGACGAGGACGCGACTTGCGTCCTCGCTCCACTTCCTGCACGGAGGTCCGGCGGCGCGTCCCGGGAAGCGGGCGCCGTCGGCCTCCCGTGACAGTTTGTACACAAACATAGATGAGGATTCTTTATGGTAAGAGCAGTGAGACTATGGAACTCTTTGCCTGAGGAGGTGGTGATGGTAAGTTCACTAAAAGAGTGCAAGAGGGGCCTGGAGGGGTCTGGAGGGTAACAATATTATAGGTTACAGCTACTAGAGATGCGTCGTTGATCCAGGGAGTTATTCTGATTGTCTGATTGGAGTCGGGAAAGAATTTTTTCCCCTAAAGTGGGGAAAATTGGCTTCTATCTCACAGGGGTTTTTTGCCTTCCTCTGGATCAACTTGTAGGATAACAGACCGATCTGGATGGACAGATGTCTTTTTTCAGCCTTATAAACTATGTTACTACGCTATGTCCCTACACTATATTAAAAATAAACAAACAATAGTTACAGTTTAAGGCTGCATTCACACGGCCGTTGTTTTCACGGCCTCCGAGCCGCATATTTTGAAGCTCAGATCCAGACCCATCAGTGGCGTAGCTACCGGGGGGGCAGGGGGGGCGACGGCTCCGGGCCCAGTGACTCAGGGGGGGCCCCAGCAAGGATGACCTTGCCTTCTATCAGGCGAATACAAGTGAGCGCTTCCATTATGGAAGCGCTCACTTGTATTTAGGGACCCCCATCAGACCTCAGATCAGCCCACCCAGCCACATAGATTAAAATAAAAAACTTTACTTACCTGTTCTGCGCTGCGGCTGCCCTCCGGTCCGCGCTCTGCTCTCTTCCCTGGCGGCGCGCACTATGACCTGACGCTGCACGCAGCGTCAGGTCATAGTGTGCGCGGGCCAGGGAAGAGAGCGGAGCGCGGACCGGAGGGCAGCCGCAGCGCCAGAACAGGTAAGTAAAGTTTTTTATTTTAATCCTATGTGGCTGGGTGGGCTGATCTGAGGTCTGATAGGGGCACAGTAGGCTGATATGAGGTCTGATGGGGGCACAGTCTGCTGATATGAGGTCTGATGGGGCACAGTCTGCTGATCTGAGGTCTGATGGGGGCACAATACGCTGATCTGAGGTCTGGTGGGGGGCACAATACGCTGATCTGAGGTCTGATGGGGGCACAGTAGGCTGATGTGAGGTCTGATGGGGGCACATTCTGCTGATCTGAGGTCTGATGGGGGCACAGTACGCTGATCTGAGGTCTGATGGGGCACAATACGCTGATCTGAGGTCTGATGGGGCACAATACGCTGATCTGAGGTCTGATGGGGGCACAGTACGCTGATCTGAGGTCTGATGGGGGCACAGTACGCTGATCTGAGGTCTGATGGGGGCACAGTACGCTGATCTGAGGTCTGATGGGGCACAATACGCTGATCTGAGGTCTGATGGGGGCACATTCTGCTGATCTGAGGTCTGATGGGGGCACAATATGCTGATCTGAGGTCTGATGTGGCACAATACGCTGATCTGAGGTCTGATGGGGGCACATTCTGTTGATCGGAGGTCTGATGGGGGCACAATACGCTGATCTGAGGTCTGATGGGGGCACAGTAGGCTGATGTGAGGACTAATGGGGGCACATTCTGCTGATCTGAGGTCTGATGGGGTACAATACGCTGATCTGAGGTCTGATGGGGCACAATACGCTGATGTGGTCTGATGGGGGCACAGTAGGCTGATGTGAGGTCTGATGGGGCACAATACGCTGATCTGAGGTCTGATGGGGGCACAGTAGGCTGATGTGAGGTCTGATGGGGGCATATTCTGCTGATCTGAGGTCTGATGGGGCACAATACGCTGATCTGAGGTCTGGTGGGGCACAATACACTGATCTGAGGTCTGATGGGGGGCACATTCTGATGATCTGAGGTCTGATGGGGGCAGGGGACTGTTAGTTTAGTGATGTAAAAACTGTGGACAGGTTTCCTTTAACATAGGAGTCCTCTTATTTTTTACTCCTATTAATCCTATATTTCACTGCATTATGTGGTAGAGTATTTAGAGTAGGGTATGTAGAAAGTCTATTGTACTGTACTTAGCAGCATAGATGATCTAGCAGTTTATATAGTAATCTTTCTAATACAATATTATAACCACAACTAGTAGTATGTGCCTGTGAAGTTGGAAACGTGCGTTTGGGAAGCCAAGTGGGGGGCCCACTCAAGTATGTTTCGCCCCCCCTGTGCTGAACCTCTAGCTACGCCTCTGAGACCCATTCATTTCTATGGGGTCGCAAAAGATGTGGACAGCACAGCAGTGAAAAAAAAAATAGAAAATGTCCTATTGCGGACAAGAATAGGCATTTCTATGATAGCCACAGCATATGCGGTCCTCAAATTGTGGAATGCACATGGGCTGGTATCAGTGTTTTGCGGATCCACAAAACACAATTGTCGTGTGAATGTAGCCTAACTGTGAAAGAGATGAACTGCTAAAGCAGAGCAAAAACTGCACTGAACCAGTGCTGCAGCCCGTTCAGTCTCAGAATCAATCCTAACAATATTCCATCAGTGAAGTATAGTAAATAGAGATGAGCGAACGTGCTTGAAACGAGCACTGTACCGCTCGGCTCCCCTGCGCTCGCATGGGCGCAGGCAGCCGCTTCCGTCCTCCTCAGGAGGACAGAAGCGGCTGCCTGCGCCCATGCGAGCGCAGGGGAGCCGAGCGGTACAGTGCTCGTTTCGAGCACGTTCGCTCATCTCTAATAGTAAACTTATAACATACAAATAGCTATAGCAATCTTTTTGATTTATAAAGATTTTAGTTCACAAAAAATATGTATATATCAATACCACAAATAATGTGTTTTTTGATGATGATTTACAAATCAGGATACATGTCTAAACATAACTAACCTATTTTTGAGTTATCCTGGGAAAGAACCAAACTAGACCGCAAGTTTTACCTAGATCAACCCTTTTTCTGCAACTTTATTCAGGGTATTGGTACCCTGTTGACTTCAAAAAATCAGGAATGCAAAAGTCAAGAGGTGGAGGTTGACTGGACTGGAGACTGGAGAACTTTATTCACATAAATATTTTCACCTGTAATAATTTTTCTTTATTCCTTATGTATATTTTTATGACTTTCCCCTTTTAGAAATTCTACTCACTCTGTCTCTTATCGTATGCATAATAATCAGCGGTAATTCCTATAAATAAAATTCAAAATTGTATGGTCATATTTTGGCTCCTTTCATGAGCCACATATTTAGAGTCAAGGAAAAAATCAGAAGCCACCCTGTGAGATCAAGAATCCTACTTTAATTTTGTAGTCTCAGAATGGAATCATATCACATCATTTGCTCTGGCT
The DNA here is from genome assembly GCA_900303285.1 of Rhinella marina. NCBI lineage: Eukaryota > Metazoa > Chordata > Amphibia > Anura > Bufonidae > Rhinella > Rhinella marina. The sequence continues at coordinate 8,696 of ONZH01003009.1, forward strand.
CATGCATTAAAATGTAATAAGATCAGGTACATAAATCCTAATATTAAAGCAAATACTAGTAAAAATGATATAATGTTTGTATGCATTCTCAGACTGAACATGTAAAGCTTCATTCATAATCTCCTTTGCAGATTCTATCACACATAGTGGAAAAAATAGTGCATAGTATTGTTTGAATATCCCCCCCCCCCAATTCTTTTAAGCTCTTTAATGCAATGACAGCAATAGTAAATAATGTCAGTGACATTATTTACTAAGGGTAAACGCAAAGTTGATGGTGTTAACAAAACTTAACAACACTCTGCGCTGTTGCATTTGTTATGCATTTTAAAATTTAAAAATGATCCCTTATTGCGGGCGGATGCCTGCCAGTTTTTATACACACAAGGCAGTATTGGAAAAATCAATGGCTTTTTCTGAACAGGCACCCAAAAATTCACTCTTTTTCTGGGAGCAGTATCAGCAGTGTAGTGAAGAACCTCATAGACAAAGCAGGAGAAGTACAGCCGTTTAGGTGTGGTTGTAGTAGTGGAGTGGGAGTAGCAGCTGTGGCACCAGAAGCTGCAGAACAGTATGGAACACAATGAACTGACAGCATCAGTTGCACAATTGTAACAGCGATAAATAGCCACTGTCAGCAATGGCAGATCTATTCATTGTCATCAGGCGGAGATGTGTGGAAATCCTCACAGATCTATGTACCTCATTCATTTTGACAAAGGTAATGTTTTAGACAGTTGTACAGGACAAATATGCCCGCATGGGTGTGAAGATGCCACCTGTTGCACTGAAAACCCTGTCTAAGATGACACTGGAGGCTGGACAAGACAGTGTAGTGATAGCTAAGTGGACCAGTCCCAGCCACTGTTCCAATCTGCTTCCCCAGAAGTCCATGGGTCCAGGGAACAGAGTAGAGAATGGACATAGTCATTTAGAAAACGAGACAATTTTAACATTTTTTTTTAAAAATGGACAGCTGGCCAGAAGTAAAAATATCATTCAGCACAAAAGTGCGCCACATTTTTGGACTGACAAAAGATCATTTTTACGGACTATTGGCAAGAAATAACAATGCCTACTGAATTATATTTTGGTGAAGGTGCAGAATTGCACTACAATTGGAGAACAACGAGAGGGAGGGAGCGCCTGCTTAATTAAATTTGGGTGAAGTCATGGAACTGCACCACATTTATCACAAATAAGTGGTATGACAGCAAATGCACCACCAGCAACTTCACCAGGTGGGAGTTCAGCTTGCTCACATCTGGATTGCTAAGCTCATAGAGTTGTTTTCTGGCCACCCATTCAATTATCGGTGCTTGGCAACAAGCAGAGGAGTTGGGGCGGAAGAAAAGTAACTGATGATGACAATGACAGGGACACTACTGGTCTTGGATGAGGTCTGGCTGCAACAAAGAAGACTGGTGAAGGAGGACATTCTTGTTCCAATTGCTTGCCAGTTTTTTTCATTTTGCCACTAGATCTGGTAATGTTGGCCTCCTGTGTGTGGAATTGCACATTTTAAAAATTAGACAATTTTACGGACAGTTGACCAGAAGTAGTAAAACCATAGAACAGAATTAAATTTGGGTGATAGAGTGGAACTGAGCCACATTTACAACAACTAACTGGTATAGCAGCAAACTGCACTGCTAGCAACTTGGCCAGGTGGGAGTTCAGCTTGCACACAAGCTAATTGCAAATCGCATGTATTTTTCTCGTGGCCACACATTCGTTATGCATGTCTCACGATGGAGGGGAGGACAAGGCAGAGGAAGATTGTGAACAGTAAAAAAAAATAGCTGATAATGATGACAAATACACTGTACTGCTTGGGCATGCAGTCTGACTGCCACAAAAAAGACCAGGAGAAGGAGGACAGTCCTGTTCTGAATGCTGGCCATTTCATTTTCCCACAGGATCTGGTGATGCCCCCTCATGTGCAGCAATAAAGCTATGTTTGTATTTGAACACCCAAAGCTTATTTTCATCCTGCAGATCTTGCACACAGCAGTGGTTTTGTGTACCGGCCTTGTGGAGAAAAATCAGCATACAGGAGATACTTACAAAGAGCTAGCAGCAGCTAAACTTGGCCCAGGACTGGCATGTTTTGAGCCTGCTCCCACTTTATCAGTGGCATCACCAATTTCCGGGCCTTCCACAGTAGAATCATATCTTGCCCTGGCAGTTTTTTGGGAAGTTTTGGATAATCTTTGCCTCTGCTGTCCCGCGGCTATCACTCTCCTCCTTTGCCATTACCTCATCCTCAGCACCTCGATCCAGCTCCCATGTCCTGTCCATCACACATCATCATAACCACTTTTATAAGACTGGAATATATCATCATAGGCTCCTCTACACCCCCCTCTGTTTCCTTCTTTGTATTTGCCCCGAGTGCCACTGTTTCCATGTCTACCACTGTCCCTACCACCACCACAGTGGCTACAAGTGCCACTTCTACTACAACTACCACCAACACAGCTTTGCATCAGGTTCCCCCATCCCTGCCTGAACCACTGCCTCATAACAATCCAAACGCTGATGCTGACACTGCTCACACAAGTCATCAACAGAGAGACTTTTTGAGTATCTTCCATGGCATATGGGTTATTGTTGACTCTTAGAAAAAAAAGCTGCCCCACTAGGAGGGGTCAGTGAAGATAGAGATGATCCAAGTGAAAGGCTTTTTCTGGGGCTGCAAGGAGGAGAAGGTGCAGGAGTAATGCTGTGACCCCAGGCTTCTACGGAATAGCCAGTAAAATGTGTGAATTTGTGGTGCTGGGATTGCCTAGGAATATGTGCATAAAAGTCTTTGTCTTTGTAGAAGCTGCAGTTTGTTTGTTTTTTCGCCACCCAGCACTACGGCAAGAAGGGACATGTCACTTCTTAGCATGGTGTGTGGAAAGCCGCCATTTTGGCTATCCACTCATGGTTTAGCTCCATTCAGTGGAACTAAATCACGGGTTGGACCACAGCACACTCTGCCGCAGTATACGCAGTGGTTTCTGACAGAGCACTGACATTTTTCTCAGGGTATACAGTAAACATATAACTGTAACATGATGTAAACGGAGCCTTATTCTTCATATAAACCGTAGAGCTTGTCTTCTTCTTCTTACTGTACTCAAAATGTACAATGTTGTTCTTAGTTTTACTGCTTCTGGTCCATTTCTTTTTCCAAATTTTGTCAATATCTCTATTCTCTCATTTAGAGCACATGACCACAACATGCACTATATATAGGACTTCCTGCAACTACCTAGACCAGAGGCTACTGTATTTCTATTTTCTGTATACATTATATTTTATTAAAGGGGTTATCCCACGAATAATGTAAAAAATAAAAATCAGACATCATATAGGACCTGATAACCTCTTTTTATCAAAGCTAGAACCAGCCCTGTACCTCACATGGATCCAGAGATCTCCCCATTCATTGTTCTGCTAGATTTATATCAAGCTGACAGCTCAAGGGGAGTGTCTTTTCTGCTCCAGCTCAGGAGGCGTGTCTCAGCTCCTCCTATCACAGCTCAGGAGACAGTTAAAAGTTCAAACTGAGCATGTGCGGCCTGCTCAGTGAATAGGTCAAAGAAATAAGAAATTAAGTGGCACGATACAGATACATTTTATTGAATAACTCAGTAGTATTTTTCATGGGATAACCCCTTTAAGAATAGCTCAAATGATATACTTATATATTTAATGAGATCCATACATTAATATTATATAACCTCAATAGGGTTACTATATGATACTAGATACTAGATACTATACATCTACTAGAAACATAGAAATATTAAAATGAAATACATAAAAATGCCATCCAGGATAGTGCTTTCTCAGGGTTTGAGATAAGATTTATCCTATTATATAGTTCATTGCGGTCATAGTGACTGAAGACACTATTATCAGGAATAAGGCTCATGTTCATGTAAGCCACTTGCTCCAACAAAGGCTTTGAATATAAACTTTTTATTAGTTGAACCCAGTTCACATGATTTAGTAGCCTTCATTTACATAGCCGTGAGCTATATTTATTTCAAGTGAATTGATAGATAACTATCAACCCCAGAAGCTTAGCTTCCTAATACAGAATTGTATTAATTAGGACTAGGAAAAAAGACCATGTTCAGTCCATGCAAGCATTAAATTGCATAGTGTTCTCTATTTGATTCAACACATACTAATGAGAATGAGATCATGAAACTCAATTTTCGTTGAAATAAGAATGCTGACACTTCTGTTATCTGACCGTCTGGACTTATACAAAAGGCCATAGAGCCATAGAGCCCATGATTGTGCTTATTATTCTGCCTCAGAGACACTGCTACAACTGTCATTAAGTGCTTTTCCAGTTGCCTTGCCAAGTTTCTTATCTGAGAATATCATAAGATAAAAGCTTATGATTCTCTTGAAGGCACATTGTCTTTCAAGACTGCTAACCACTTAAAGGTGAATTCTGAAAATCCACCATTTACTTGTATCACGTTTTGAAAGGAATATCTGGCTCGAGCAACATAAAAATATTACTTTTTTGGAAAATGTTAAGAAAAACTAAAAGTATTTACAACAATTGAAACTGGTATTACAAATTCAGATACTGCCTGTGTCTAGAAGTCATCAGGCTAATACAGTCTTAGTCCTTGGAAATGGCACCACCTAGTGGTGAAAACTTATTAGACTTGATGCAGCTAGGATATTAGTAAAGAATATTCAGAATTGTTCTTAACATCAGGATGTGCTGAACTTTTAATTGTGGAATCAAAAATGTATACAATAAAATATACAACTAATATCATCATATGTTTTCTTTGATAATATGCTTGTCAGTGGACTGTACTCCGGTCTTACTGAATAGTCAATAATCGAGGTTTAACCGTCGTTAAGGTCAAAGTCGCATACTGTCATATGACGGTTTAAAAGAAAATAACAGAAGTTTATTGAATTCTCAAACAAACAGAAGGGGATAAAATGCTAATCTCTATTAGTATGATGAATCATACTTAAAACCTAGCAGGAGTATCGCCAGGGGGGCCTTCACTCTGTTTATGGATATTCACAGTAGTGAGATGAAGCCCCTAGAAAGTTGGATGCGACCTCCTCAGTGGTAATGGTGGTGGAGTAGGAGTGCAGCTACTTTGTACCTCAACATAAACTGCACTATTACAAGCACCAGAAAGACGTCGCTGGTGCATATAGTGATTGCGCATCAGCAAAGTGTCCCCTAAATGGCGTCGGAATGGTTATCCTGTATATATTTAACTCCCTCCTCACGCGTGAGGTATATGTATCTGGATAAGGGAGACTGACCCAAAAACCAAAGAGGGGGCACATAAAAACAGGCAATTTGGTATCCTACCCTCAGTGGTTGCTCTAGTCAATAATAATGTGCCCAGGGACTACTCCGCCATGACCATATACATTGACAACTGGAGTCTGCCCTGGGACACAGATCAGACCGGAAACGAACTGACAACCTCAAACCAGGGTAAGGATGCCTAACATGGGTCACTCTTCTATGTCCATAAACGTTGACAACCAGAGTGACCCAAGTGAACACTAGAAGCTCTCAGGTAGGCACACTAATGCCCTACTCGATGCATTTCTGATAGATATATTACACAATTAGTGATGTGTGAGGAGGAATTAGTGATGTGTAAGGAGGACTATGACATAGTGGGAATAACTGAGACATGATAGCTGGATGATAGCTATGACTGGGCAGTTAATGTACAGGGTTACAATCTTTTTAGAAAGGATCGTCAAAACCAGTGAGGGGGAGGGGTCTGCCTTTATGTAAAGTCCTGTCTAAAGCCCACAATCCGGGAAGATATAAGTGAGGGACATGAAGATGTGGAGTCACTGTGGGTAGAAATAAATGGAGCCAAAAACAATAATAAAATACTAATAGGAGTTTATTATAAACCACCTAATATTTCAGAGGCCACAGAAAATCGACTTCTAAATGAAATAGACGAGGCGGCAAATCAGAATGAGGTTGTTATTATGGGGGACTTCAACTACCCAGATATAGACTGGGAAACTGAAACCTGTATATCTCATAAAGGAAACAGGTTCTGGGCAATAACCAAAGACAATTACCTTTCCCAACTGGTTCAGGACCCGACTAGAGGGACGACCATACTGGACTTAGTATTAACCAATAGACCTGACAGAACAACAGATGTGCAGGTTGGGGGACACCTAAGTAACAGTGACCATAAAATAATAACCTTTAAATTGTCATTAAAATAGCATTTCTTCAGGGAGGAACAAAAATACCAAACTTCAAAAATGCAAAATTTAGCCATCTAAGAGAGGCCATAGGTCTAACTAACTGGGACAAAATCCTCGAAAATAAAAATACAGCCACAAAATGGGATATTTTTAAAAGCATCCTAATATCTAATTGTGAGAGGTACATACCGTATAGGAATAAAATGATAAGAAACAAGAAAAAACCAATGAGGATAAATAGAACTGTAAAAAAAGCAATAAATGACAAAAAGAAAGCATTTAAATCACTAAAACAGGAGGGGAGCGAGGAAGCATTGAAAAACTATAAGGAAAAAAATAGAATTTGTAAAAGACAAATAAAAGCAGCTAAACTAGAGACTGAAAGACTAATTGCTAAAGAGAGTAAAACTAACCCTAAAATGTTCTTCAATTATATAAATACTAAAAAGTATAAATCTGAAGGTGTCGGCCCCTTACAGAGTAATGAGGGGGGAGTAGCAGAGAGCGATGAGGAGACAGCAAAACTCTTAAATATTTTTTTCTCCGCTGTGTTCACTGAGGAAAATAAACTGTCAGATGAAATGCAGAATATAAAAGTGAATTCCCCTTTAAAAGTGTCCTGTCTGACCCAGGAAGAAGTACTGGGTCGTCTTAAAAAGATTAAAATAGACAAATCGCCAGGACCGGATGGCATACACCCACGTATCCTAAGAGAATTAAGTAATGTCATTGCCAGACCCTTATACTTGATATTTAAGGACTCTATACTGACAGGGAGTGTTCCACAGGATTGGCGCATAGCAAATGTGGTGCCAATATTCAAAAAGGGTCCAAAAACAGAGCCCGGGAACTATAGGCCGGTAAGTTTAACATCTGTAGTGGGTAAACTGTTTGAAGGTTTTCTAAGAGATGCTATCTTGGAGTACCTCAATGAAAATAAGCAAATAACTCCATATCAGCATGGCTTCATGAGGGATCGGTCGTGTCAAACCAATTTAATCAGTTTCTATGAGGAGGTAAGTTCTAGACTTGACCGCGGGGAATCAATGGATGTCGTATATCTGGACTTCTCCAAAGCATTTGACACTAGAGATGAGCGAGCATACTCGTCCGAGCTTGGTGCTCGATTGAGTATTAGGGTACTCGTAAGTGCTCGCTGCTCGGACGAGTATCTCGCCATGCTCGAGGAAATGGCAACTTCCGCATCGTGCTTTTTTGGCGCCTAAAAACACAGCCAATCACAAGCCAGGAGACTCTACAGTACACCCAGCATCACGTGGGGCTCTTACATGTCGATAGCAGGGGTTGGCTGGCCTGATCAGGTGACCCTGGAATATACTACCGACTGGCCACGGCGCTCGGCTCAGATGCCGTCTGGATGTCGTTAGGGATAGAGCTGCTGCCTTTCAGGGACAGTGTTAGGGCCTGCATTTAGTTGTCTGTTAGGCAGGGATCACCCACAAAGAACCCAACAGCCCTTCTAAGGGCTAGAAGACATTTTTTTTTTTTTTTTTTGTCACTTGTCTGGCTGGCACTAGTAGTGCAGCTATCGCCATATCTAACCCTGTTTTTTTTATTGTTCTATCTCAGTGATACAAATCCATTGCACACAGCACTGTGGAACCATTCTGTGTGTCACAGTTCAGCACTGACTCACTCCAATCCATATACTGTATACTGTCCAGGTGACACTTTCTGTATGTCACACAATACAACCAAGTCATTTGCTACCAATATCATCTACCGCTTGATCCAGAAAACTCTCTCTGCGACATTTGTCTGGGTCGCAGACTAAATAGCCACCGTTAACAGGGTGTCAGTGAGTTCTACCATAGTTCTTGCACGTCACGTTCCCAAAAAAACAAAATATAAAAAAAAAATTTATTTTTTCAGTTGTTTTAGCTCAGTGATACAAATCCATTTTACTCAGCTGTGTGTAACCTTTCTGTGTGTCACAGTTCAGCACATTCGCTCCCATCCGTATATACTGTCCAGATGACACTTTCTGTACGTCACACAATCCAACCAAGTCATTTGCTACCAATATCATCTACCGATTGATCCAGAAAACTCTCTGTGCGACATTTCTCTGGGTCGCAGACTAAATAGCCACCGTTAACAGGGTGTCAGTCAGTTCTACCATAGTTCTTGCACGTCACGTTCCCAAAAAAACAAAATATAAAAAAAAATAATATTTTTTCAGTTGTTTTAGCTCAGTGATACAAATCCATTTTACTCAGCTTGTGTAACCTTTCTGTGTGTCACAGTTCAGCACATTCGCTCCCATCCGTATATACTGTCCAGGTGACACTTTCTGTACGTCACACAATACAACCAAGTCATTTGCTACCAATATCATCTACCGCTTGATCCAGAAAATTCTCTGTGCGACATTTCTCTGGGTCGCAGACTAAATAGCCACCGTTAACAGGGTGTCAGTCAGTTCTACCATAGTTCTTGCACGTCACGTTCCCAAAAAAACAAAATATAAAAAAAAAAATTATTTTTTCAGTTGTTCTAGCTCAGTGATACAAATCCATTTTACTCAGCTGTGTGTAACCTTTCTGTGTGTCACAGTTCAGCACATTCGCTCCCATCCGTATATACTGTCCAGGTGACACTTTCTGTACGTCACACAATACAACCAAGTCATTTGCTACCAATATCATCTACCGCTTGATCCAGAAAACTCTCTGTGCGACATTTCTCTGGGTCGCAGAGTAAATAGCCACCGTTAACAGGGTGTCAGTCAGTTCTACCATAGTTCTTGCACGTCACGTTCCCAAAAAAACAAAATATAAAAAATAAAAATTAATTTTTTCAGTTGTTCTAGCTCAGTGATACAAATCCATTTTACTCAGCTGTGTGTAACCTTTCTGTGTGTCACAGTTCAGCACATTCGCTCCCATCCGTATATACTGTCCAGGTGACACTTTCTGTACGTCACACAATACAACCAAGTCATTTGCTACCAATATCATCTACCGCTTGATCCAGAAAATTCTCTGTGCGACATTTGTCTGGGTCGCAGACTAAATAGCCACCGTTAACAGGGTGTCAGTCAGTTCTACCATAGTTCTTGCACGTCACGTTCCCAAAAAAACAAAATATAAAAAAAAAAATTATTTTTTCAGTTGTTCTAGCTCAGTGATACAAATCCATTTTACTCAGCTGTGTGTAACCTTTCTGTGTGTCACAGTTCAGCACATTCGCTCCCATCCGTATATACTGTCCAGGTGACACTTTCTGTACGTCACACAATACAACCAAGTCATTTGCTACCAATATCATCTACCGCTTGATCCAGAAAACTCTCTGTGCGACATTTCTCTGGGTCGCAGACTAAATAGCCACCGTTAACAGGGTGTCAGTCAGTTCTACCATAGTTCTTGCACGTCACGTTCCCAAAAAAACAAAATATAAAAAAAAAAATTAATTTTTTCAGTTGTTCTAGCTCAGTGATACAAATCCATTTTACTCAGCTGTGTGTAACCTTTCTGTGTGTCACAGTTCAGCACATTCGCTCCCATCCGTATATACTGTCCAGGTGACACTTTCTGTACGTCACACAATACAACCAAGTCATTTGCTACCAATATCATCTACCGCTTGATCCAGAAAACTCTCTGTGCGACATTTCTCTGGGTCGCAGACTAAATAGCCACCGTTAACAGGGTGTCAGTCAGTCCTACCATAGTTCTTGCACGTCACGTTCCCAAAAAAAGAAAATATAAAAAAAAAAATTTTTTCAGTTGTTTTAGCTCAGTGATATAAATCCATTTGACTCAGCTGTGTGTAACCTTTCTGTGTGTCACAGTTCAGCACATTCGCTCCCATCCGTATATACTGTCCAGGTGACACTTTCTGTACGTCACACAATACAACCAAGTCATTTGCTACCAATATCATCTACCGCTTGATCCAGAAAATTCTCTGTGTGACATTTGTCTGGGTCGCAGACTAAATAGCCACCGTTAACAGGGTGTCAGTCAGTCCTACCATAGTTCCTGCACGTTACGTTCCCAAAAAAACTAAATATAAAAAAAAATAATAATTTTTTCAGTTGTTTTAGCTCAGTGATACAAATCCATTTTACTCAGCTGTGTGTAACCTTTCTGTGTGTCACAGTTCAGCACACTCGCTCCAATCCGTATAATCTGTCCAGGTGACACTTTCTGTACGTCACTTAATTCTACCGGACTTAATTTTTATTTTTTTTTATCATACACCTATATACAAAAAATGTTGAACCCCAGGGCTAAGGGTCGAGGGCGTGGGCATTCAATTACTGCAGGGGGCAGAGGCCGTGGTCCTGGGCAGGGTGAGACAGTACCCGCTGATGAGGGAGCAGGGGATTCCGCAGAGCTACACTCCCTAGCTTCATGTCTCAACTTACAGGGACACGTCGTAGAGGACTGTTGAAACCACAACAGTGCGAACAGCTGATCTCGTGGATTGCGGACAATGCTTCAAGTAATTTGTCCACCAGTCAGTCTTCCACGCAGTCCACCCACGTTACCCAAGAAAGCACTCCTATGGCTCCTCCACCTCAACCTCCTTCCCCCCAGTCTGCCCCCTCCCAGGAAAATTTGGAATGCGATCCGGCATACTCTCAGGAACTGTTTTCTGGACCCTTCCCAGAGTCACAAACCACTTCTCAGGTTGCTGCTGACCTCGTTCCCGATGCCCAAGTTTTCCAACTGTCGCAGTCTGTGGGTGATGATGATGATGATGACAATGTTGACTTAGCGGAAGAAGTTTGTAAAGAGGTGTCGGACGATGAGGAGACACGGTTGTCAGACAGTGGTGAAGTTGTTGTTAGGGGAGGAATTCCGAGGAGGGAGCAGACTGAGGAATCGGAGGATGACGAGGTGACTGACCCAAGCTGGGTTGATATGCCGAGTGAAGACAGTGCTCCTGAGGCGAGTGCTGCACCAGAACAGGTTGTAAGAGGCAGTGGTGTGGCCAGAGGGAGAAGCAGGGCCAGAGCTGGTGCATCAGCAGCAACTGTTCCACGTAGTGAAGCTCCCGTGGCGAGGCCTAGATGTTCGCAAGTCTGGAGGTTCTTTAAAGAAAGTGAGGATGACCGACGGACTGTGGTGTGCAACCTGTGCCACACCAGGATCAGCAGGGGTGCCACCACTACTAGCCTAACCACCACCAGCATGCGCAGGCATATGAGTGCTAAACACCCCACTCAATGGAACCAAGGCCGTTCACCACCTCCTGCGGGTCACACCACTGCTCCTTCCCCTGTGTCACTCGCTGCCTCGGCTAGTCAACCCCCCGCGTCACTCGCTGCCTCTGCTAGTCAACCCCCTGCCCAGGACCCCGGCACGAGCGCCTCCCGCCGGAAAACCACACCTTCGCCTCCACGATCCTCCACAGCGTCCACCAACGTGTCCCAGCGCAGCGTTCAGCTGTCTTTACAGCAGACGCTGGAGCGCAAGAGGAAATACAGTTCCACCCACCCACATGCCCAAGCCCTCAACGTCCACATCTCCAAATTGCTTAGCCTGGAGATGCTGCCCTATAGGCTGGTAGAGACCGAGGCCTTTCGAAATCTCATGGCGGTGGCTGCCCCTCGGTATTCCGTCCCCAGCCGCCACTATTTTTCCCGATGTGCCGTCCCAGCCCTACACCAGCACGTGTCACAGAACATCATCCGTGCCCTGACCAACGCTGTTTCTGAGAAGGTCCACCTAACCACGGTCACGTGGACAAGTGCTGCCGGGCAGGGACACTATATCTCACTGACGGCACATTGGGTTAACTTGGTGGAGGCTGCGACCGAGAATGACCCTGGGGCCACTCATGTACTGCCCACACCGAGGATTGCGGGGCCTACCTCGGTCACGGTCTCTCAGATGTACTATGCCTCCTCCTCCTCCGACCCTCCTCCTCCACCGAATTACCATCCGTGGGCACGGCGCCTTCAGTCGGTAGCTCTAGGCGCAGCAGCAGTGCCGTGGGTAAGCGCCAGCAGGCGGTGCTCAAACTGCTGAGCTTAGGTGACAAAAGGCACACCGCCCAAGAGCTGTTACAGGGCATCACGGCGCAGACCGATGTGTGGCTGGCACCGCTGAACCTCAAGCCAGGCATGGTTGTGTGTGACAACGGGCGTAACCTGGTGGCGGCTCTGCAACTCGGCAGACTGACACATGTGCCATGCCTGGCCCACGTGTTCAATCTTATAGTTCAGCGGTTCCTCAAGACATACCCCAATCTGTCTGATTTGCTCACCAAGGTGCGCCGCATCTGTGCGCATTTCCGCAAGTCGAGCACAGATGCTGCCACTCTCAGGGCAGCGCAGCGCCGCCTACAACTGCCCGCTCACCGACTGTTGTGCGACGTGCCCACGAGATGGAATTCCACATTAAACATGTTATCCAGAGTTTACCAGCAGCGCAGAGCGATTGTAGACTGCCAGATGTCATCTTCCACCAGAACTGGTAGTCAGGTCTCTCAGATTCCTCAAGTCTACAATGAGGAGTGGACGTGGATGTCTGATATCTGCCAGGTGTTGAGCAACTTTGAGGAGTCAACACAGATGGTCAGCGGCGATGCCGCCATTATCAGCCTCACCATCCCGCTGCTTTGCCTGTTGAAAAACTCACTGCTCAGCATCAAGTCGGATGCTTTGCGCTTGTCACCAGAGACGGTGGAGGAAGATACGTCGCTTGATAGCCAGAGCACCCTCCGGTCTGTTTCTCAGCGCGTATCGGAGGAGGGGGATGAGGATGAGGAGGAAGAGGAGGAGAATGTCGGCGAGACAGTAGAGGGTACCAGTGCTCAGTCCTTAACTCTTGAGCGTGTATGGGCTGAAGAGGAGGACTTGGAGGAGGAGGAGGAGGAAATGGAGAGTCAGGTCAGTGAGGAGAGGGAATTCTTGCGTGTTGGGACTCTGGCGCACATGGCAGACTTCATGTTAGGCTGCCTATCCCGTGACCCTCGCGTTAGAAGAATTTTTTCAAACACCGATTACTGGGTGTTCACTCTCCTGGACCCACGGTACAAGCAGAACCTTTCCACTCTCATCCCTGCAGAGGAAAGGAGTATGAGAGTGAATAGGTATCAACAGGCCCTGGTGCACAAGCTGAAACAATTCTTCCCATCTGATGCCGCTAGCGGCAGAGGGCATGGTTCTGTGGGCCAAGTAGCGGGGGAGAGGAGGCGAGCAGGCAGCTTGTCCAGCACTGGCAGGGGAACGCTCTCCAAGGCCTTTGCCAGTTTTATGTCACCCCAGCAAGACACTGTCACCTGTCCCCAGTCTAGGCAGAGTAGGGGGAGCTGTACAGAAAGATGGTGAGGGAGTACCTAGCTGACCATACCAACGTCCGTAGCGATCACTCTGCTCCATACAACTACTGGGTTTCAAAGCTGGACACGTGGCCTGAACTGGCGCTGTACGCCTTGGAGGTGCTGGCCTGCCCTGCCGCTAGCGTTCTGTCAGAGCGGGTATTCAGTGCAGCTGGTGGCGTCATCACCGATAAGCGTACACGCCTGTCAACTGACAGCGCTGACAGGCTGACGCTTATTAAAATGAACAAAGCCTGGATTTCACCGGAATTCAAATCTCCTCCAGGGGAAAGCAGCTAAAGATTTAAATAACTTATGTATCCGATTCCTCCTCTCTACTCCTCCTCCTACTCCTCCTCCTCCTCCATATCGTCTTTGCCTAATGCTGACCCAAAAAACGCCATTTTTTAGAGGTCCAACTGGCACTCTTTTAGCACAATTTTTCAGGAGGGCCCCCTACAGGCCCTCTCTTCAAACAATTTTTCAGGAGGGCCCCCCTACAGGCCCTCTATTCAAACAATTTTTCCAGAGGTCCACCTACAGGCCCTCTCTTCAAACAATTTTTCAGGAGGGCCCCCTACAGGCCCTCTATTCAAACAATTTTTCAGGAGGGCCCCCTACAGGCCCTCTATTCAAACAATTTTTCCAGAGGTCCACCTACAGGCCCTCTATTCAAACAATTTTTCCAGAGGTCCACCTACAGGCCCTCTCTTCAAACAATTTTTCCGGAGGGCCCCCTACAGGCCCTCTATTCAAACAATTTTTCAGGAGGGCCCCCTACAGGCCCTCTATTCAAACAATTTTTCCAGAGGTCCACCTACAGGACCTCTATTCAAACAATTTTTCCAGAGGTCCACCTACAGGCCCTCTATTCAAACAATTTTTCCAGAGGTCCACCTACAGGCCCTCTCTTCAAACTATTTTTCAGGAGGGCCCCCTACAGGCCCTCTATTCAAACAATTTTTCAGGAGGGCCCCCTACAGGCCCTCTATTCAAACAATTTTTCCAGAGGTCCACCTACAGGCCCTCTATTCAAACAATTTTTCCAGAGGTCCACCTACAGGCCCTCTCTTCAAACAATTTTTCCGGAGGGCCCCCTACAGGCCCTCTATTCAAACAATTTTTCCGGAGGTCCACCTACAGGCCCTCTCTCCAATTCCAGTTCCAAGTTTTATTTGTGCATACTGCATACATTTTTATTTTTGGGATAGGTGTGAAAAATAATATTACTTGCGAATCTATATTGCCCAACATTGGATACGGTAGCAAGTAGAAGACCAAACACATGCTGCTCACAGGGTTCAGCAAATTCCTTGTCCACAATGTCAAGGAGGACGAGGTTCTGTGGATGAGCAACAAGTCCTTCTGTACTGAAATCGCCGACAAAGTCTCCATCTAAGAACACACAGACCATTGTGGAGAGAGCGGCACAGCTCGCCATCAAAGTGAGGAACCCCAACGCCAGACTGCGCAGAGAAGATAACGAATAAATATCTCTGTGGTTATTTTTGCTAAATAAAAGTTAAATAAACCCCCAAAAAATTCATCTGTTAATGTGCCTGATCCACCCAAGTTGAATCTGTCCCATCATGAGAAAGTCCCCCCCAAGGAGTCCCCTCTGTAACTTGCTTCCCATACAACTACCTCACCCCCCGACACCTGTGTCTCGCCATTGTCCACCACCTCCTCAGACAACACTGGTAAATCCACACTGTCAGCACACTGAGACTGCAAAAGGTCTTGCGAATTGGGGCAGAGAATGTTCTGGGCTAGCACATCAGGGAAGGGGTGACTATGGGGTTCCAGGGAGTACGTGACCACATGCAATATCCATTTAAAAGTCATGCGGCACTTGATCGAGCTCATAATTGACAATTGTACCGGTTGATGCTAAATTTTTAA
>ONZH01003010.1:0-14802 GCA_900303285.1 Rhinella marina
TCCATTTGCAACATCCTTTTCCAAAATGCTTGCGTCAGTCAAGCTACTATAATACCGCTGCATAACATGTGAAATTATTTCACGAGGTCGGTTTCTGAGGAAGACTGGCACATTCACTGCATATTTTCTATAATGGCCACAGCTTCTGAGGTTCTTCTCCATGTATCTATAATTAAAAAAGCAGTTTATAACTATTTATAGGTATTAACATGACTATAAAGCACCTACAGTACATTAAAGTGCATCAGTGGTAAATCATGATTAGAACTAAGCTTACTGTTATTTGGAGTTTATCATAATTCAAGACCAACTCCTCTTATTAAGCAGGAGACATAGGCAAAAGCAAGAAAGCATCCTGGTGGCAAATAAAAGTACCATATTTTTCGCTTTATAAGACGCACTTTTTTTCCCCCAAAAGTAGGGGAAAATTGCAGTGCGTCTTATACAGCGAATACAAGTGAGCGCTTCCATTATGGAAGCACTCACTTGTATGTTTTAGCTGCCAGGGGCTGGGACCCCCCCACACCAGACCTCAGATCAGCCCAGCGTGCCCCATAACAATAAAAAAAAAAAAAAAAACTTCACTTACCTGTCCAGCGCGCGGCTCCGCTCCGGCGCTTCTTAGGCTTCCTGGCCCGGCGCTGCACTGTCCTGAACGCGTACAGCGTCAGGACGTAGTGCGCGCACTATGACCTGACGCTGCACGCAGTCAGGTGACAGTGCAGCGCCGGAAAGCCTAAGAAGCACCGGAGCGGAGCCGCGCGCTGGACAGGTAAGTGAAGTTTTTTTTTTTATTGTTATGGGGCACGCTGGGCTGATCTGAGGTCTGATGGGGGGCACAGAGTGGTCTAATGGGGGCACTGTGAGCTGGTCTGAGGTCTGATGGGGGCACAGAGTGGTCTAATGGGGGCACTGTAAGCTGGTCTGAGGTCTGATGGGGGCACAGAGTGGTCTAATGGGGGCACTGTGAGCTGGTCTGAGGTCTGATGGGGGCACAGAGTGGTCTAATGGGGGCACTGTGAGCTGGTCTGAGGTCTGATGGGGGCACAGAGTGGTCTAATGGGGGCACTGTGGGCTGGTCTGAGGTCTGATGGGGGCACAGTGGGATGATCTGAGGTCTGATGGGGGCACAGTGGGATGATCTGAGGTCTGATGGGGGCAAAGTGGGATGATCTGAGGTCTGATGGGGGCACAGTGGGATGATGAGGTCTGATGGGGGCACAGTGGGCTGATCTGAGGTCTGATGGGGGCACAGTGGGCTGATCTGAGGTCTGATGGGGGCACAGTGGGCTGATCTGAGGTCTGATGGGGGTCTGATGTGATGTCCTGAATTTTATGGGGGGTCAGATATGAGGTCTGATAAAATATTTTTTTCTTATTTTCCTACTCTAAAATCTGGGGTGCGTCTTATCTTTGGGTGCGTCTTATAAAGCGAAAAATACGGTAGATAGGCTTGCTAGCCCTGAAATCTTACTTACCCTAGTGACTTATTTTCACAAGCATAAAAATAATATTCTCTCACCAATGCACAGGACAACAATGGTTGAAAATTATTATCAAACAAATATTGTCCGAATAAAGTTACATTGCCTATCCATCATGCTTTCCTGACTACACAAAAAAAAAAAAAAATCACCTGCATAATAATAAAAAATTTAAAGGGGTTGTCCCACCTCATCATTTGTAGCTCAGTCCATCACTGCTCACGTCATGGTTTGCCCTTCAGGCCGGAGTACACTGTCCTCTCTGCCCCTTGTTGGTGTGTGTGTGTGTGTGTGTGTGTATATGTGTATATATATGTATATATATATATATATATATATATATATATATATATCTTCTGAATCCTAACAACCAATTACAAAATTACTTATAAATAGTAAGAGAATTGATTTAATTGACATGGATTTAATTGAAGTGGGAATACCCCTTTAAACTAGCAATATTTTTTTCATTGGTCTGTGGAAAGGGAACACAGCTTCCCTGTTATAAGTTTCAACCATTAGGTCTGCTCTGCCATTCCAGTCTCTTCCATTTTGCCATGATCCATGATCTGGCCATGATCTGGCTTCTGGATCGCCATGGCAACCATCGGGACCCGCCACTGCAGAGCGGAATCCCGATGGATCGCCGGCAGAGCCACGGACCCTGTAGATAGGTGATCACTGCATCTACAGGGTTAAATCTTCTGGCTTCGGAGCACAATCCAGGGTCAGAAGATGGGGGAGGGGGTCGGCTATGTACGAGAGCCAACCCCCTTCCCCGATCAAGTGTGTACACTGGGCAGTATACACAGGATGTCATGACGGCATGACCAGCATTCGCGCATGATGGGATAAGCAGTCATTGGGCGGGACAATTTTTAATTGTCCTATCCAGAGGTTGTACTATAAATTCCTAAAAAAATATTTCAACATTGTTTGCTAAATGTTCAAGGTTGAAATACTAACATACCAAAAACAATTAACACTAAAACTAGTTACTTACTTTTTGAAAGCATCAGGGAAAAACCCATGATGTAGAACACTAATCATTTCACTTAAGGTACAGTTTTTATATCCAGCCAGGTAGGAATACTTTAGTATCTCATGCTGACGTTCTAAACCATTAT
This sequence comes from Rhinella marina, assembly GCA_900303285.1. Classification (NCBI taxonomy): domain Eukaryota; kingdom Metazoa; phylum Chordata; class Amphibia; order Anura; family Bufonidae; genus Rhinella; species Rhinella marina. The sequence continues at coordinate 2,612 of ONZH01003010.1, forward strand.
TAGTGTTTATTTGGATGACTTGGGAACCTCTTCGATAGAAGTGAGCCCATTTCTGCAAAAAACATAAAACAAACATTAGTGAGAACAACCCACAATAATTGAATCAAAGGCAATGATAAAATGAAAAAAAAAAATATAAAACCCCCCACACCTTTATGTCTGGTAGCCATTTATGTGAGAACCAGGATCTTAGCATTTCAGACTTTTTCCAAATGTCACAGCTTGTGAATTTTACAAGCGCTTTCTCATGTTCATCTCTGTCTGTGCTTAATGCAATATTACGCATTAAGGCAAGTATTTTTTTTTTGTGTTCACGTACACCATGATCTTTTTTAGTAAGCCACTCAGACCATGCTTTTTCCCGGTGAAAGTCGCAAAGAAAAATGTCAGCTTCTAAAATAAAAGGAAGAAAAAAAAAGTCACTCAGAGCACAATAAAAATAGAAGAATTTACAAAGTTTTATTAATGTGCTTAACTATAAATACATACCAGGAAAAACTTCTTCAAGAGCATTTATTTCCTCAAGACAGAAGTCCAGCATAAAAGAGGATGGACACCAAGCCTCGTTCCATTTTTTGATTAGTTTTAATGCCTCAACTATGCTTTTGCTTCTTTCCTGCTGAACAACAAATGTGGCTACTACAGTATAGCAAACATTGGTACGCACACACAAAAAAAATAACGGAAGTGCGTATTTTGTTGTTCTATAAGTGGCATCAAGCAATGTAATCTGATTCCCATAGCGGTTAAGCAACTTTTTTTGCCACTCAGTTTGATAGCAGAAGAAGAATGTTTGCTCCTCGTCGTCTTCTGTAACAGAGTGCGGTCTACATGTTATGTTGGTGGAGGGATTTTCCAGTTTCCAACTTTCAATAAGTTGAAGCAGTTTCTCTTGGTCAAACACAGACCCATGACCCTGTTTTTTCAATTGACCTATAATATTTGAAATGTCTTTAATAGTAGGGCAGTATCTCCTTCGGGAATAGTGTGGGACATCACAAGAAGGAAATATTTCAGTCTTGACATAAATCTCAATTAATTTTTTAAGTTCTCTTTTTTGTCGGATACCAGTGCGATATAATTCCATGATTTTTTCTCTGACTCTAGAATCGACTTTTTCTCGTAGGTTAGCCACCTACAAAAAAAATGTAAAAAAATTGTTCACATACTATATTTGTCAATTAGCACATTATCAATCTGCTTCAACAGCTTCCTCATGGCTTATTATGTCTCTACAATTAAAAATAAATAAAGATTGTACCTCTCCAGTTATGGAATGATTGGTGTGATCAGAAACTTTTGGCAATAGTACAATAAACCTAGGAATTGCTTTCGCGCTCTCCTTTTGAATGGAATCTTTTAGTTTCTTCGATGCATTTTTCTTATGCCATTCTGTGTTTTTTGGTATCTGTCAAATATTTAATTATCATTATTAATATATAATTTACATCTATAACATTTACATGTCACCTGTTATGAAAAAATGTTAGTACAGGTTTGCATTTAAAGAGTACCTATCATTATAACTAACTTTCCCTAACAGCCCCAACTATCCCTAACTAACCTATTTCTAAATACATAGCATTAGCAATATTGCCCCCCTCACCTTCATCCAGCAGTGGGGTCCCTGGCAGTGGCTGCTAGCTCCGTAGAGCTCTGTATGCAGAGATCAGCTTTGCAGCTGCTTGAGGACCTGCAGTGATGTTATCAGCCTCTTCTGGTCCAGGTCCTTAAGCAGCTGCAAAGCTGATCTCTGCATACAGAGCTCTACGGAGCTAGCAGCCACTGCCAGGGACCCCACTGCTGGATGAAGGTGAGGGGGGGGGGGCAATATTGCTAATGCTATGTATTTAGAAATAGGTTAGTTAGGGAAAGTTTGTTATAATGATAGGTACTCTTTAAGCATCCCAACAATCTCCAAAGACAATTGTGTTTATTAGTGTCAATAAAAAAAATTAATAATGCTGGAATTCTTTTTGAAAACAGCACCACGCCTGTCCACTGGTTGCCAGGAGTATTTGAGCTCAGCCCTATTCACTATATAGGAGATGGTCACTTTATATGTCAATTTCACATTCTCCCTGGGGCAGCGAGGGTTAAAAGAATAAACTTTTACTTACCTCCCTGTTACCCCAGCGCCCTCCCGAACAGTAGCGCCAGCTTCTGGTGGTTGACTCATCACTCACTATGTCAAGCTGCTCAATCTATTGGTGGCCACAGTTATGTCCTATCTCAGCCACAGATAGGCTGAACAGCGTTGTGACAAAGTGATCGACATGGTCCCCAGAAGCCGGCACTACCATTCAGGGGTGCCATGGTCGGTGAGGAGGGGCGCTGGGGGAGTCAGGGAGGTAAGTAAAAGATTATTCTTTTACCACCGCTGCCCCATGGAAGACGTGAAATTGACATATAAAGTGACCACCCCCTTTAATGCAGATAACCTGCAGTACCACATACAACCTTTCAACAGGGGTGAGGTTTTTTGAATAAAAAAAAAAAAAATTATGTCCCTGCTTTAAAGGAGGACTAACACCAGGTTAGTCAATACATAGTCAAGTCTACTTGAGGCTTCGGGGAGAGGAAATGTTTCTTGAACCCTCAGTGCACCTAACCACACTACCACTGGCTTTGCAAAACGCCTACTAAATAAATATTTAACAGCTGACTTGACAGGGGCAGTTAGGTGCACTGAGGGATCAACATTCTTTAAAAACCCTGAAAAAGGTTTTCAAGGCCATGGGGTCCTGCCCGCTGTCAGTGAGTAGCTAAATGAGGCAGTTTCACTTTCTGCGCCATCAAGCACCAAAGACAGGGTGACGGGGCCAACTCATGGCGTCAGCAGACCAGGTGAGAATGACTTGCTTTTGAGTTCTCTCTTTTTTTTTTTTTTTTTTTTAAAGAGATGTATTGATGATATAAATAATGAGGATGTCTATTACCTGAAAATCCGGGAATGTAAGCAAATGATAAACATATATTTTAGCTGCACAATCCATCTTTTTGGTACACTGATAGAGTTTTCGGTGTTGCAAAAAATGGTGGTCTTCAGTCTAGAGAAAAAAAAAATAATAGATATACATTAAAATACTAAAAAATACATTATTTAAATGTTTCATTGTTACCAAGTAAAGACCTAGTATAGCGCACTCCCTCCCTGTATAATGCTATTCACATCTGCCCCTAAATGGAGGAAGATAACTGGTAGTCTATACCTACAAACTTCAAAAAGAGCACGAGAAACAGTGTTAAATAGCACTAACAGCGATTTAGACGATTTTAACCTCAGCTTTGCTGATGAGAAAACTACTTTAACTTTGGCTTATGGTAAATGAATGCTGCAGTTTAAAATTCAATTTTCAAGTTTAATCATGTAAAATTAGATACAAAATTAAGCATTGTAAGCCGCTATGACTGGAAACAGCACAAGTGATTTAATATTGAATAAGGTTACCAATCCTACTAGAACAGGGCTATACTACGACTCGTTTAGTGCCATCAACCGATTAACAAAATTGGACTTAAAATGGTAGCTTGGTAATAAATAATTTTTCATATGATCTTAAATACTGAATAATTAAACACTTGTTTTCACTACAAAGTCATATTGTAATCAGAAATGAGCAAATCTACAGTGCGGTGCTTCGTTATCACCTTGCTCAATTGATCTTGTCTGCACCCACCAGGTGCCCAAAACCGGGATATGCGGGGGCAGATAGGTGCAATCAAGTGCGGCGCTTAACGAAGCATGGCACTGTAGATTCGCTCATTTCTAACTGTAACCTTAGTAAACGTTTAAAGTTTTAAAAAGTCAAACAAAAGCTGAAACAAATATGAAACCCTATTTTTTTAAGGTAATGTATGACGGTAGTAGGTACAAAGATGAAAATATAATTTAAAAGCCCAGATGACCCTGAGAAAGATATTTTTTTCTAATAGAATTTTTCTATTTTATTTTTTTAACAATATAATAAGTTTTTTTTTTTACAAACATAGTAACATCCTCATGGTTAGCTGGGCTATTACATGATATCATCTTACTACTAACCTCATGATACATTGCCAAGAGTTCTTCCAATATGAATCTATACACTTTTCACAGGGTTGGGGATTGAAGGTTAAGTGGGGGTAGCAAAAGCTGCTATTCCCTGAAGGGGTACCAAACTGTGTGCAAATATAGTATAAACACTGAATTCTCTATGTAAGGATATTCCAGTGATTAATTCTGCAATGTTCAACAGCCCCGGACAAAATAATGTGACAACAGTCCACATTCTTACAATCTGCGCAGGTCTTAAACGTGATCACCACAAATATCAACTTCATATCCTTGTCCTGTGAAAAAGTGGTAAATTCATAAAAAGGGAACTCTTTTTGGACACTTGTTCAAATAATATGGAAAAAATAATTACCTTCTCTTTTGAGAATCTTGGCCTTCAATTCATATGTGGCCACACATGTGGATGTAGAAATTTTGCAAGTGAAGTATTGTCCCAAGATGTATTTGAATCTGTTGTAAGGTTGGCATGGCAGAAAAGAGTGCATGTGGAGGAAAGGAAATTCTACACAGCACACAAGGAAGGGGAATAAGAGGAAGGGAACCAGAAGAGCCATATGATATGGTCAAAGATGTTTAGGAATGTTGTTTTTGAGTATGTGACGTGACAAATGTACCCAAACCATAGTTTGAAAAAAACAAACAAAAAAACAAAACAAAATAACATGATCATATATTGATAAAAAAAAAAATTATAATCAAAGAGCATTTATATTTACATTTGTCATACAAGAAGCAATCCAAATAATTACTTTGGCCCCTCACCACTCAAAAGCATAAAAAATATATCTTCACAAGTAAAGAAAGTGTAGAGGTTAACTAATAGGGCTTTTCTGGAAACAAGTCAGGAGGCAGGAATAAAGTTAAAAATAAAAATATATGACACTCAGCTCCTCTGTTCCTTTTTGCAGCCACCCCCCTTTAAGGCATAGTCACAGCCCCGATAAGTCACACACCCCAGCAGAAAAATGTCCCGCCCACTATCACTGGCTAGAGTGGAGTGGAGTGGCTGATGAAGGCCACGACTATGCCAGCGTGAAGGCGCAGGAAGCCAGACGACAGTCAGCAGAAACAGGTGTGTAGGATAGCATGGGAGTGAAGGAGTTGGTTTTTATTTTAACATCTCCTCAGCCGCCTGAACCAGAAACCCCCCCTCCTCTTTGTAGTCCCCTGTGCAGTGCCATTTAACCACCTCAACTTTGTTAAAAGCTAAATATATAATGGTGTTCAATTTATATGATAAATAAATGTTAGAACAACATAAAATAATGTTCTCTGTAAGGTCCTATACACACACATCTGTGTGCTGGAGCCTGCCCTATTTTAGGCCATGATTGCAGCCGGCAATGCATAAGATAGGAGCCACAACCAGAGCCTGCGATGCTCAGCACACAGCTGAATGGATGGGTCCTAAGCTGTGTGGATGTACAGCCGCACAGCCTCTAAGGAAGCTCTGCTTTGTGTGCGTGACGGCTCCTCCTCCAAAAGGAGGAAAACACAATGCTTTAAATGTCAGCATCTGTCCCCATTCAGTGTTATAGGCTATTGGTGCAGGCCTTCAGCCTATGAGTCTCAGGGACAGGATTCCCCATGTAGCAGGTACAATGATAAGGCTTCATTGTGTCTCAAGATAATCCCAACCCACTGTGTTATTTGGCCCCATAGTATGTATGTGTGGTTGAGACCCCAGCATCAACATGGATTGGGTAATGAGGCCCAATAACTCAAATTTTAAAAAGCCTGGATAAGAAATTTAATTATTTTTTTTTTAAATAAAACCTATGTAAATAGCTCTAGCAATAAATAAGTTAACCTTTTGCACTATGCAAAGTGGATAGAGGGTGCGCCAATAAAGGATTGCTTCTTGAATGAAATTGCTGGTAAAAGGAATTAGAAGTAAGCATTCGTGAGGTGATTTTAAACTTGATACAGCAATTGCTGTATTGTTCATCGTTAACAGCTGACCATACCTTATCAGATGGGCCTGTGTGCTAACAGCTGATGATTTTTTAAATGGGTCAAACTAGCCCCATTAGTCAACAAACTACTGATGTGTACTGATGCCACATGCAGTTGTAGCCACGCCCCCTTACAGTTACCAATCTCTGTGTGAGGCTGGTGATAATCCCAGCAGTCTCGCATAGTGATTGGTAACCACAAGGAGAGTTGGCCACAACCGCTTTGACATTTCCAAAGGCTACACAAGGCTGCCAGGATTATCGACAGTGGTTATGGCCTCATATGTGGGAACGCAGCCTAAATGTCCAAGATAAGAACAAGCCTTTTAAAGCTTTAAAATTAATTCGGTTAAAGCAGATGTGACAGCAGGGTCATGCATTGCAAACTTAACATATGGCCAGATAGCCCTAGTGACCCTGAGCGCACACACATCTTGTTTGTTAAAATCGGTCCAGCAGTTTAGAAGATATGGCTTCTTTTCAGTGTATCTAAATAATCCAGTTATGTGCACTGGGCATGTTCCTTATCTGGTCAGTGCACTGCCCCGCCCTCTCTGCAGCCAATCAGGAGACACCTCCTAATAGCTATTCATAGCAGGCTGTGCTGTGATGTTAGGAGGTGTCTCCTGATTAGCTGCAGAGAGGGCAGGGCAGTGCACTGACCAGATAAGGAACATGCCCAGTGCACATAACTGGATTATTTATATACACAGAAAAGAGGCCATATCTTCTAAACTGCTGGACCAATTTTCACAAACAAGATGTGTGTGCGCTCAGGGTCACTAGGGCTATCTGGCCATATGTTTAGTTTACAATGCATGAGTCTGCTGTCACATCAGCTTTAATACAACCATGCTAATAATATTTTATATAATGAGATCAATTCACATTGTGCTTAAAAATATATATACATTGCTGTTACATTTAAACCTGTTTAGGATTGTTTAATCATGGACACCTACGTCTTCATGCCTTTATAAAATCATATATGCCAGACTAACATTCGACATAAATAATTTTAATATTTAAAAATTAATTTTTTAACATGTATATGGAAAAATCTCTTTGAGAAACACCTCACTAAGATTACTATCATAATGCCCTTTTCCAGCAATTGAATAGTGCTTGGTTACGTAATCTATAATGTAGAACGAACGTTAGCAGAAGAAAGGCAATATGGGGATGGAGGGGTATGAAGAAAGTGTGGGGAAAAAACAAACAAACATTGGTTATAATATTGATATAGAGCTGAAAATAATTATAGATTTAAAGAACTATGTATAACAAAATGTATGTTCTGGGGAATCTAGCAATAATATACGAGGGTCAGCCTTAAATTAATCAAATATTTAAGAGTTTAAAATTTTTGGAGCTCTTTATTGTCTATTTACCATCAATATAATCTCCACAAAATCTCTTTACTTGTCTTCACTTTTAAATTATTTAGACAAGGAAAGATCTTTTTCAAAAACTTGGATGCCCCCCAGAGCAGCTTTTTTCTATATATATACACACACACACATACATGTGTATACGCTTGTTATAATTTGTAAAATGAGCAACAATTGTATTTGGCATTAATAATATTTTTTTTTTAATATTCTATAGCTATCAAAAAGGCCAATCATGATAGATTTCCCTGTATCTCAAAACATTACACAAACTACATACAGTCTTATTTTCAAAAAACTATTTACCCTTTTTTTATTTTGTTTTTCTAAATATCTTGTCTTTTGTGAGATAGCCAAATCTTTCCCTAGATGGCAATTAAGGACCTTTCTTCCCACTATGACATAGGGGACACCACTGAAGTCACAGATAGAAATATTATTTATAACAGGTCCATTCCAAAAGATCCTTGATCCAGTAGAAGTGGAAAATGCTTTAAAATAAAATATATATATTTATAAATACATTTACATTATAAGAATATAAATATCTTACAATAAGAGAACCATAGATCGTGTTTCTATTAAAGTATATTACTTAAACAAAATGGATAGGTATGAGATAATTATACAAAATTAAACTGATATATGTTACTTTTTGAAATAACTATTCTTAAAGAAGCACTCCCAGCTATTTTTATTTAATTTTACACCTTGTTGGTATAGTTAAGTGTGTGTTCAGGTATGTGAATAGTTTTCTTCCGGAGCCTTCCTTCATGAGCTGCCCGGTCAGGTACCTCCCTAAGCCCTGCACTCGGGGTACAGACTCGCTAGCAGCTACAGGGACTTGCTCCAGAAACAGACTTCTGGGCTTCTATTGATTCCTATGAGAAGCCCAATGCGCCTCTCATAGGAATCCATAGGAGAAACAACTTCTAGTATACACAAGTCCCTGTAGCTGCCAGTGAGTCTGTTTGCCCAGTGCGTGGCTTAGGGAGGTACCAAACCAGAGCAGGCAGCTAATGAACGAAGGCTCTGGTAAGAAGACGATTCACATACCTATATACACTCCACTATACTAACGAGGTGTAAAATAGAAAAAAAAAAAAAAGGGAGTGCTTCTTTAAATGTAACTCACAGAAGTGTACATTGAAAATTAATAAGTTCAATTTGAGTACATTAAAATAAACAAAACAATAAAAAAAAAAATCACAAGTATAGATATTTTGCATAAAGGCATTAAATAAGCCTCTTAAAGGGAATTCTAATTTGACATAATAAAGTTTTGTTTTTTTTAAAACCATCAGGATGTCCTGGCAACTCTGCATTAGGAAGGAATAAGATAAGGAAAGCTAATAATCAGACTATTCCAAAACTAGCAGATCCAAGCACCAGAAAGCAGCATATACAACTTCTGAAATAACACTGCCAAAAAATAAATAAAAAAATAAATGGGAATGTATAATCTGAAAATTACCCATAGTTTAAAACTATTTTCTCCATTGTTTAAATCCGTCACTAAATGCTGTTAAAACAGCTCAGGCAAGATGGCCACCCACGTAATAATGTACTAAAATTATTTAAAAAAATATAGAATCAGAAAATACAAACATTAGTAATAAGAAAAAAAACAAAAAAAAAGCATCTGGCTTTAAATCAATACTCCAGAAACTGGCAAAATGCCAACTTAATATTCATAGAGCTGGCATGAGCGCATTGGTGCACTGATGGCTCATGGTATCTCACGAGAGCACTGGATCACTTCATTTGCAATATTTTTAAATATCCTTCAGGGTAATTTCAACCCTGGAGAGGCTAATAAAGCAAGTACCATGGTCAATGTGCCCTCCAAATCAGGCACTACGTGAGGTAAGGTTTCTCTAACCAGGTGGTATTTCCACTTCTGTCAGAATACCACTTTTATAAAAATAAAATGGAAATTGCATTTTTTAAATATCTGGCATCTCCCCTTTCAAAAAAATAAAAAAATAACTTACATTAAATGAACATTAAAGCAATTTGCAAAGCCTCAGTTGCTCATGCTGTCATATCTTCAAGATCTAGGGCTGCAATGTGTGAACCAGAAGATGTGACAGCTGAGGAAACATGGGTGCAAGGGATCCAGAATTGGCCCAGTTATCGCTAATTGAGCCCGGGAGTTATGTTTGATGTTTTTTTGGAAAAGCCATTTAAATCCATAAATTATTTGAACACTATAATAAAAATTGAAAAGTACTACTTATCCCACTAAAATATTCTTCATACAGCTTTAAAGGGCAACTCCAAGATTTTATAAAAGTTGACAGAGTTGGGTCGGGGCAGGTAAAAAAATAACAAACAGGCTTTACTGTTGATGCGCTGCGAGATGCGTGCCGGATAGAGCCACGACCATGATTGCTTCATGCCGGCAGTGTGACCTGGAGCCTCGAAAGGTAAGTAAAGCCAGTTTGTTATTTTTTTTTTTTTTTAACTCCCCCGACCCCCTTGCAAATTATAAAAAAAATCTTGGACTTCGTCTTTAACTCAATGAAGTTAGGAGATTTTTGTAAATAATAAAGTAAAAATAACAGTTATATGATGAACTTTGGTAAACCATTTACAGATTACCTTCATTCCCAAAATTTTTTGTTTTATCCAGTACAATAAAGTTTGATATTGTATTTTCTTCATAGTCATTGACAGCTTCCATTGCATTCTGTAACGTGTCAAATGTTTGCAGGACATGTTTGTCAAATTGATCTGCAGATTCCTAAGAAATAAATATTTAAAAAAATTAAGTTATAACAAAAAACAGTATAAGACTATATGGAAGATGGCATTCCAAGTACCTCAAAATGATTAGAACCCTTTGTTTTAATAAGAAAAAAATCCCTTTAAAAGCCCCTAGAAGCAAAGTAGTCAGCATACACTTACAATGCTCCTGTATATACAGAGATGAGCCAGTGACTGGGTCACCCTCCTTCACTTGTATTACCCTTTATATTAAAGAGGACTTTTGGTCAGTTTAAATATATTAAACTAGTGGCACCATTTAAAAGCTTTGGCAGCACAGCAAATGGCTGCACACCCACCCCCTGCCCGTACAGCCTGCAACTATAGGAATATGACAGCGCCTACAGCGTGATCCATCCATCTCATGGGCTTTTAGTGATAGCTGCCCCCACCAGTGTCTGTACTGTGCCCCCTATATATGTTTGAGGGGGGCACAGTACCGATAGATGTGATAGCAGCAGCGTAGCGGCTACCAACATCCCCCCTACATGCACTACATTACATATACACAAGCAGCTCTGCTACATCACGCTCTCCAGGGTCCTTCGCCGCTGACCTGGCCAGCACTGAGTGCCTGGTAGAGGCTGATTCAACGCAGCGCTTCTGACGTCAGAAGCGCTGCGTCAGTGCATAGCCGCTCTCAGTGCCAGCCAGGCCAGTGGCGAAGGACCCCGTTGAGCGTGATGTAGCAGAGCTGCTTGTGTATATAGCAGCTATATGTAATATGTATATGTAATGTAGTGCATGTAGGGGGGGTGTTGGTAGCCGCTGCGCTGCAGCTATTACACCTTTCAGTACTGTGCACACCCACCTTCCTGTCCATCACCTTCCCCATAGCTCCTGGTATCTCCCTCTCTGACGGGCCCCGAAATAGTTAGGGGGATGTATATCCCCCTATATCTCGGGAACAGAGGGGCGGATTTTAATTCTGAAAAAAGCTCTGGCTGCATAGATGGTGCCCCTAGTTTAACTTTTTTAAACTGACCAAAGGTCTTCTTTAAAGATGGCCAGACCATTATAGAAATAAAGAACTTTATCTAGTCTGCCTCTCATCGCAACCATATCCACTTAGACTATAATGTCTTGCAAGCAGGGCCCTCACTTCCCGAGGTAACTATTATGTAATTTATTAATGTTTGATTTTTATCTGCGTATGTAGCCCCAGAATTGTAACATGCTGCCTAAAATGTTTGCACTATATAAATAAGATGTATTATGACATTATTAACACCCAAAAAAGTTAATAATCACCATAAAATATTTTTATCCTTCTATTCATTGTGGAACACCCCAGCATCATTATAGGCCCCTACCAGTAAGAAGAAAAAAAAAAAAAATAGTGTTCCACACTGCTAGAGCAGATCACACTACTCTCACAATGAGCTCAAGTATCAGCAAGCAACATAGGAGTAAGCATAATGACAGGAAAACTTTAAAGGGAATGTATCATTAGAATGACTCATTTTTCAAATCACTTTTTTATATTAAACATTTTTTTTTAAATTTTGCTGATGTTTTTTTATATTTTATTTTATATTTATTGTTTTTTTACATATTTTAAAATAAATCTTGCAGTTTTCATTCTGTTCACTAGGCTATAATCTCAGCTGAGATGTCCTGTTCTTTCTGTGTCAATGCTATAAAGTGAAACTACAGCTAATAGTGAAATCTGGTACCAAGTTTACATTGAAGACAATACCAGCTCTGCTCCTCCTTGTAGAGTGAACTCACAGAGCATGCCCAGAAACCTCTCCAATGAAAGTCAATGGAGTCTGGAGTTGTTCATTACTGTCTATGTCCATGGGGCTTGCTGTGAAGAATATCACCACATGCTGTTAATAACAGCCCCCATAATAATGTACTAGTAATAAAACTTTAAAAACTACAACCAGAAAATACAAACAGATTAGAAAATAACATGTTTTAGTATTTGACTTTAAATCAGTAAAGAAAAATTTAGGTGACAGTCTATTTAAGGCAGAGTGGTTTTTGGGATGCACATTCAATTAGAAGAGTAAA
>ONZH01003011.1:0-54962 GCA_900303285.1 Rhinella marina
CTGTAGTCAGAATTTGTCAGAACTTCCCACATTTGGTCATGTGACCATGAAGGCGCATGTGACCAGTGACATCATAGACCTCCTTCTAACAACTCCACTCTAGCATCTACCAAGGTCACTGAGCTAGAACCAGTTTCAACCAGAGTGCAGGGCACCAGGACACAGGGAGCTGCATGTAAAAGACATCTCAAGACTCCTGTACGCAGCATCTACAGGCAACAGGCACAGAAGAGTCAATTTAACCCACAAGGAGCTTGCCAGTGTTAAAGCTACAGATGGATGCAGGTCAGAAATCATAAGACAGAGCACATGGTGGAGAGCAGGGCAACTCAGTACAGGGGAGTGTGTGGTTCAGCTGAAGGGAAGCAGAATCCATTCCCGGATTATTGTGTGGGACATCGGGCGACCTGTTACCCTGGGAGACGACGTGTGAAAGAGAGGCAGGCTCCCTTTGCACAGGCATGCGGCCGAAGAAAGGGTTAAGTAAAGAAACAGAACTCTCTTTATTACCGTTGTTAAGACTGTTCACTGTTGTTAACATTACCAGTTCAAAAGAAGTAAAATTACGTATTTCTCAAGCTGTTGTCGGTCACTATACCTGCACGTGTCCAGCACTTTACACCAGCAACACAAACAGTAAGTCAGCATTGGGGAGGAGGTGAAGCAGCAGCAGGCACAGTTCATGGGGGAGAAGGATGACACACTATATAAAAAGTAGTTTAGCGGCACAATTCATCGGGTAAGGCTAGGTAATCACTTGCGATCAGATTTCGGTATTCTGTTCCAGCATACCAGCAGAATACCAGAATCGCCAGATCCACTATATGCCAAACACTGCTGGCTCCTGCCGGATCCCATTCACAATAATGGGGTCATTCGAGATCCTGCATGCAGCATTATTTTGCCCTTTGTTATTGCCAAAATCTGCTACGGAGGCTTCTGCTGGAACCTCTGCAGCAGATGTAAACATACCCATGGGGTGCTATGGGTCACTCACAAGGGGGGCCCAATTCAGATTCTTGCCATGGGGCCAGTGATTTCTATGTACGCCCCTGGCTAAACCTTTCTTCAGACATCCATTCTAGCTGGTGACTGCATGCAGAGAGGTTCTGTGCTTCTCTGTGCTGTTTGTTGGCTTGCTGAGACTACTACTGCTTCCTGTAATGAAGAAGAAGAAATAAGAACATCTGCTGCAGTGATTTATTTATATTTTTTTTTCAGCAGAAGTTCCAGATCCCTAATCCCTGTCCCTATTCCCCCTCTCCCTCGCAACAAACCCCCCACCCCCCGTTTCCAACTTTGCCTACGGTGAACAAATTGTGCCTTTTTTGTCACTTATATCTGTTTGTTTTTTCCTGCTCTGCACCACTTTTTCTGTGTGCGAGCTGTGAACACCAAGTGCTGATCAGTCCGTAAGTAATTACATAGTAACATAGTTTATAAGGCCGAAAAAAGACATCTGTCCATCCAGCTCAGCCTGTTTTCCTACAAGTTGATCCAGAGGAAGGCAAAAAACCCCTGTGAGGTAGAAGCCAATTTTCCCCACTTTAGGGAAAAAAAATTCCTTCCCGACTCCAATCAGGCAATCGGTATTACTCCCTGGATCAACGACCCCTCTCTAGTAACTATAACCTGTAATATTATTACCCTCCAAAAATACATCCATGCCTCTCTTGAACTCTTTTAGTGAACTTACCCTCACCACCTCCTCAGGCAGAGAGTTCCATAGTCTCACTGCTCTTACCATAAAGAATCATCTTCTATGTTTGTGTACAAACCTTCTTTCCTCCAGACACAGAGGATGTCCCCTCGTCATCCTGGGGATAAATAGATCATGATAGAGATCTCTGTACTGAACTCTTACAGTGACCCAATCTGAGTATGTACCATTAATAACCACCCTCTGTTTTCTATCACTGAGCCAGTTACTTACCCACATACAGACATTTTCTCCCAGGCCAAGCATTCTCATTTTATATACTAACCTTTTATGTGGTACAGTGTACTAGAACTTTCCTCCTCATAGAAACTGAATAAATTGGTTTGACATGACCGATACCTCATGAAGCCATGCTGATATGGAGTAATTTGCTTATTTTCATTGAGGTACTCCAAGATAGCATCTCTTAGAAGACCCTCAAACAGTTTACCCATGACAGATGTTAAACTTACAGGCCTATAGTTCCCAGGCTCTGTTTTTGGACCCTTTTTGAATATTGGCACCACATTTGCTATGTGCCAATCCTGTGGAACACTCCCTGTCAGTATAGAGTCCTTAAATATCAGAAATAAGGGTCTGGCGATGACATTACTTAATTCTCTTAGGATAAAGGGGGTGTATGCCATCCGGTCCTGGCGATTTGTCTATTTTAATCTTTTTAAGACGCAGCTCTACTTCTTCCTTGGTCAGACAGGGCACTTTTAATGGAGAATTTACTTTTATATTCTGCATTTCATCTGACAGTTTATTTTCCTCAGTGAATACAGTGGAGAAAAAGATATTTAGTAGCTTTGCTTTCTCCTCATCGCTCTCTGCAACTCCCCCCTCATTACTCTGTAAGGGGCCGACACCTTCAGGTTTATACTTTTTACCATTTATATAATTAAAGAACATTTTAGGTTTAGTTTTACTCTCTTTGGCGATTAATCTCTCGGCCTCTAGTTTGGCTGTTTTTATTTGTCTTTTACATGTTTTTTTCCTTATAGTTTTTCAATGCTTTCTGTTTGTCTCAATGGATGTCGTATATTTGGACTTCTCCAAAGCGTTTGACATGGTACCACATAAAAGGTTAGTATACAAAATGAGAATGCTTGGCCTGGGAGAAAATGTCTGTATGTGGGTAAGTAACTGGCTTAGTGATAGAAAACAGAGGGTGGTTATTAACGGTACATACTCAGATTGGGTCACTGTAAGAGTTCAGTACAGAGATCTCTATCATGATCTATTTATCCCCAGGATGACGAGGGGACATCCTCTGTGTCTGGAGGAAAGAAGGTTTGGGTCACTGTCACTAGTGGGGTACCACAGGGGTCTGTATTGGGTCCTATTCTCTTCAATATATTTATTAATGATCTTGTAGAAAGTTTGCACAGTAAAATATCAATTTTTGCAGATGACACTAAACTGTGTAAAGTAATTAACACAGAGGAGGACAGTGCACTGCTACAGCAGGATCTGGATAGACTGGAGGCTTGGGCAGAAAAGTGGCAGATGAGGTTTAACACTGACAAATGTAAGGTTGTGCATATGGGAAGGAATAATGCAAGTCACCAGTACATACTAAATGGTAAAGCATTGGGTAACTCTGACATGGAAAACGACCTAGGAATTTTAGTGAACAGCAAACTAAGCTGCAGAAACCAGTGTCAGACAGCTGCTGCCAAGGCCAATAAGATAATGGGTTGCATCAAAAGAGGCATAGATGCCCGTGATGAGAACATAGTCCTGCCACTTTACAAATCACTAGTCAGACCACATATGGAGTACTGTGTACAGTTCTGGGCTCCTGTGAACAAAGCAGACATAGCAGAGCTGGAGAGGGTTCAGAGGAGGGCAACTAAAGTAATAACTGGAATGGGTGGACTACAGTACCCAGAAAGATTATCAAAATTAGGGTTATTCACTTTAGAAAAAGACGACTGAGGGGAGATCTAATAACTATGTATAAATATATCAGAGGTCAGTACAGAGATCTCTCCCATCATCTATTTATCCCGAGGACTGTGACTGTGACGAGGGGACATTCTCTGCGTCTGGAGGAAAGAAGGTTTGTACATAAACATAGAAGAGGATTCTTTACGGTAAGAGCAGTGAGACTATGGAACTCTCTGCCTGAGGAGGTGGTGATGGTAAGTTCACTAAGAGAGTTCAAGAAGGGCCTGGATGTATTTCTGGAGGGTAATAATATTATAGGTTATAGTTACTAGAGATGGGTCGTTGATCCAGGGAGTTATTCTGATTGCCTGACTGGAGTCAGGAAGGAATTTTTCCCCCTAAAGTGAGGAAAATTGGCTTCTACCTCACAGGGGGTTTTTTTGCCTTCCCCTGGATCAACTTGTAGGAAAACAGGCTGAACTGGATGGACAGATGTCTTTTTTCGGCCTTACAAACTATGTTACTATGTTACTATTTATTGCTTTCTTTACAGTTCTGTTTATCCACATTGGTTTTTTCTTGTTCCTTAACCTTTTATTCCCATAAGGTATGTACCTCTCACAATTAGATATTAGGATGCTTTTAAAAATATCTCATTTTGTGGCTGTATTTTTATTTTTGAGGACTTTGTCCCAGTTAGTTAGGCCTATGGCCTCTCTTAGTTGGCTACATTTTGCTTTTTTGAAGTTTGGTATTTTTGTTCTTCCCTGAAGAAACGCTCTTTTGAATGACAGTTGGAAGGTTATTATATTATGGTCACTATTTCCCAGGTGTCCCCCAACCTGCACACCTGTTGTTCTGTCAGGTCTATTGGTTAATACGAAGTCCAGTATGGCCGTCCCTCTAGTCGGGTCCTGAACCAGTTGGGAAAGGTAATTGTCTTTGGTTATTTCCAAGAACCTGTTTCCTTTATGAGATATACAGGTTTCAGTTTCTCAGTCTATATCTGGGTAGTTGAAATCCCCCATAATAACGACCTCATTGTGATTTGCCACCTCGTCTATTTTGTTTAGAAGTAGATTTTCTATGGGCTCTGGTATATTAGGTGGTTTATAATAAAGTCCTATTAGTATTTTATTATTGTTTTTGGCTCCATTTATTTCTACCCACAGTGACTCCACATCTTCATGTCCCTCACTTATATCTTCCCGGAGTGTGGGCTTTAGACAGGACTTTACATAAAGGCAGACCCCTCCCCCTCTCCGGTTTTGGCGATCCTTTCTAAACAGACTGTAACCCTGTACATTAACTGCCCAGTCATAGGTATGATCCAGCCATGTCTCAGTTATTCCCACTATGTCATAGTCCTCCTCACACATCACTAATTCCAGTTCACCAATTTTATTAGTCAGGCTTCTGGCATTAGTGTACATACACTTAAGAGGTCTATGTATATTTTGTACCCCCCTTTTTAAATTACTATTACCTGTGAAGTGAATATCCGGGGTTTTTGGGTTACTTTGGTTGATGTTTTGCCCAATATTCTCCCTACATTCCTCACTAATTGAAGGTGTTTGCTTAATGCATTTAGTTTAGATAACACATCTCAGAAAACATGTGTGTTAACTCTACTACATTTGTACTTCGCTGTTCAGCACCTGGGCTCTTTTAGTTGGTGCAGATATTTTTTTTTCTTCTGTGTCATCTGTGGCTTTTTCTTTAAGAAGTGATAATTAGAAGCCCCTTCACGTGTGAAAACACAACATACACACCCTTCACAGTAAATAAAGGTTTACACATTTCACACGTCACACCCCAATAAAATATAAAGGGCCCGTCCATGCCAACGAGTATACTCAAGCGGAAGAGGCATACGTGTATCTTGCCTCTGATACTAAGTCTGATAATGACAAGAGGATGCCACTTTCCTCTACTCCTCTACCCCATCATCATCATTAGGTGATGAGAGACCCTCTAGAAGGCGCTCCAGGGTAGCAGCAGAGACAGTCCCCCAGAGTGAACCCCCATGGACCCCACCCCGACGATTATCAGCCCCAAATTCCAGATTTTGTGGGAAGCTCCGGAATACAGACAGATAGTGCGGGCTTCACTGAACTAGATTTTTTCAAAATCTTCTTTGAAGATTTTATGAATTTAATGGTGGCCCAAACCAATTTATACGCACAACTATTTATTGATCAGAACCCTACATCACCATACGCTACACCCCTAGGTTGGACCCTAGTAAATGCAGCAGAGATGATGAAGTTTTCGGGACTCGTGCTGCATATGGGCGTTGTGAAAAAGCCAAACGTTAGACAATATTGGAGTTTGGACATTTTCTACCAGACTCCAATATTGGAAGCGATTTGAGTTAATTCAGAAATTCTTACACTATAACAATGCACAATGCCCACCCCATAACAGCCCGACATTTGACAGTCTGTTTAAGGTTAGGCCTGTCCTTGACCACTTTAACACCAAGTTTGCTGAGATCTACACCCCTGATAAAAATGTCTGTGTAGATGAGTCCATATAACTTTCCAAAGGGAGGGTTAGATTCCGCCAGTACCTGCCTAGAAAACAGTCAAGGTATGGCATTAAGATTTACAAACTTTGTGAGAGTAGCTCCGGGTACACCCACAAGTTCCGCAAGTGAAATATTCCCGGATAGAAGCCCCAGAATGTCCCATCCTAGGAGTTAGTGGGAAGATAGTGTGGGACTTACTGGACCCACTGCTGGATAAGGGTTACCAACTCTATGTGTATAACTATTATACCAGCATACCCCTATTCCTGTCCCTAACTGCCAGAGGTACTGTGGCTTGCAGCACAGGGCGCAAAAATCAGAGAGGCCTCCCTAGATCACTCGTAGGGCAACCACTGAGAAAGGGTGAAAGCAGGGCTCTCCTCCATGAGAACATGCTGGCTGTTAAGTACAAGGACAAGAGGGATGTCCTTTTACTGACCACCATTCACACTAACACCAGCTCCCCTGCCTCTTTACGAGGTGCCACTACCACTGTCCCCAAACCAGTTTTCCATCCTGTGCTACAATAGGCACATGGAAGGGGTTGACCTTTCAAATCACGTTCTCAAGCCCTATGGTGCCACACGAAAAGCAAAAGTGTGGTACAAAAAGCTGGCCATACACATTGTACAGACGCCAATTTACAATGTGTATGTGCTATTTCAGTCTGAAGGCCACACAGGTACTTTCATTCAGTTCCAAAAAGTGGTTATCAAGGCCCTAATTTTTCAAAGCCAGGCCTGGGAGGGTCCCAGTACTTCAGGAAGTCATGATGCCTGTGTTGTACAATGGCAACATTTTCCAGGTCAAGTCCCCCAGACAGCAAGGAAGGTAAGAATCCAAAAAAGATGCAGGGTTTGTTCCAAAAGGAAGATAAGGAAAGACACCATTTACCACTGCGAAACCTGCCCTGAAAAACCTGGCCTGTGCATGCAGAATTGTTCTAAAATCTACTACACATCCATGGAGTATTAATTTAATTTCATCCTTGATGTACCCTGTAGGTTTACTACCTTATCTCTCTGATTTAGTCTGCATAGCTTACATATCCACTTTTCACCAACCGCTACATATTCATTTCTGTGAAACACCTGTTAGGTCAAAAGTGCCCTTTCCACTCCCTAAAATGTTTGTATGGGGGTGCACTTTCCAAAATGGGGTCACTTATTGGGGTTTTTAATTTCTGGGGACCTCAGGAATTTTTTTAATGCGACATGGCACCTAAAATCCATATATTCCTGTTTGACTCTAGAGCCCTGCTGTGCACCCATACATCATTTTTTGAGCACATAAGGGGTGTTGCCATATTCGGAGGAAAATGTGGAACAAATTGTGGGGTGCATTTTGTCCCGTTACCCCTTGGGAAAGGTAAAAATGTGGGTGTAAAGCAACTTTTTCTTGAAAAAAATTGCAATTTTTAATTTTCACTGCCAAAAGTTTGAAACACATAGGAAACACATTTGAGGTCAAAGTGCTCACTACACACCTTGAGGGGTGCAGTTTCCAAAATGGGGTCACTTTTTGGGGATTTCAAATGTAGGGCCACCTCAGGTTGTCTTTATATGTGATATAGCTCCCAATTACCATTCCAGCTAAATCCGCTCTCCAAAAGCCATATGGTGCTCCTTCCTCTCTGAAGCCTGCTGTGTGCCCATATATCAGTTTTTGAGCACATATGGGGTGTTGCTGTATTTGGGGGGAATGAGGAACAAAATGTGGGGTGCATTTTGTCCCATTACCCCTTGGGAAAGTGAAAAATGTGGGTGTAAAGCAACTTTTTTGTGAAAAAATGCAATTTTTCAACTTTCCTGCTGGGCAGCACTGGCCTGCACCAAATGCTTGAGCAGCACCTCCATGGCAGAAGACTGGTTTGGCAGGAACGTAGCAGCCCTTATCCAGGACATAAGCTGGTTACTGAGTCCAAAAAAAACTTTATGCAGCCGTAACTATAAGCAAGCAGTTGCCCGCATCCTCCACCATTCATGGTAATTAGCTTTACAAATGGTAGGCAACTAGCAGGATTGTATGCAGCATAATGGTTTTATTAACAAAAAAAAAACAATAACAAAATTATCCCAACAGGATGACTTAACGTCAGCCATTTAAAGTTCATTCACATAAAGTACTTATCTTCAGCCAAAACAATAGTAAGTCCTCATGCCACCATGTGTCTTGTCAGAGTCCGTTTGCAAATAAGCAGAAATGCTAGAGTCACCTTATGCAGGATCTCGTTCTCGGTCTCTCTGGTGCACTGTGGAGAATAATGTTCCCAGATCTTCTCCATTTTTTTAATTAGAGTGCAATCCCTGGAATTAGAGCACTGAGATCAGCAACCTGCATGGCACTTATCTGCCATCTACTATCTTTCCTGCTGGTTGCCTACACATTACCCTGACTGAGAGAT
The DNA here is from genome assembly GCA_900303285.1 of Rhinella marina. Taxonomy (NCBI): domain Eukaryota; kingdom Metazoa; phylum Chordata; class Amphibia; order Anura; family Bufonidae; genus Rhinella; species Rhinella marina. The sequence continues at coordinate 8,530 of ONZH01003011.1, forward strand.
TTATCGCTACAATCTCTGAAGAGGCACTGTCTAAGTCAAAAGTTATGAAAGTGAATGTTCACCTTGGTGCCTCCTTCGTCATTCATTTTAATTGTTAAAGTGAACTTTAATTATATTTAAAGCGGCTCTGTCACCAGGATCAACCCTATTAAACCAGACATACTGCCTTGTAGGGCTCACCATGCTCATTAAAATTATACCTTTCTTTTGTCTATAAGATAAACAGCTACAGCTTTTTATTCAAATGCAAATGAGAATTTTGAGCACTTGGAGGTGGGGCTGAATCCTTTGAGCACTGCTTTTTAACACCCCTTGAGCTCTGCACACCTCCCCTTGATTGACAGAGCTAGACATCAGGCTGAAGGCAGTGTGCTAGCATGTAAATATCATATCACTATATGCTATAGCTTCACCACCCTGAGATCTGCTCAGAAAGCGTATCTACATATTACTGGTTTATTCACAGACACAATGTATGATTAGAAAGACACCAGTAACATGAGCTTATAAGCATGGGAAAAACATGATAATGCTTGTAGAGATCCCAGGAGATATAAGTTTTCTTTCTATTTTTTTGTCTTATTTAAAACCATATTAAAAGGCTATACTATAACAAATAATATATAATCATATATTAATAATAAATCCTTACTATATTGAGAATTTAGGGTTTTTTTTTGCTAAAAAACTTACTAGTTTATTCAGACACAAAATATGATTATAAAGAAACCAGTAATATTTATTAGCTTTCTAAAAAAAATCCTCAATATGGTAAGGATATAGACTTTTCTGTGGAAGAAAAAAAAATATCTGAAGAAAACAATTTTGAAGTTTCACCCAAGATTCAAACCTGGTTTGCCATAACATGACCACACAAAAATATTTTTTTTTATGCTTATAAGCTAACACACATTACTGTTTTATTTATAATCATATATTGTGTGAGAATAAAGCAGTAATGTGTAGAACCATTTTCTGAGCAGATCTCAGTATGGTGAAGCTATAGTATATGGTGTTAATGATGTGTAGATGCTAGGACACAGCTCCTCACTCAGCATGTCTAGCCCTGTCAATCAAGGGGAGGGGGCGTGTGCAGACAGCATAGGGGCTGTTAGTGCTCAAAGGATTCAGCCTTGCCTCCTAGTGCTTGAAATTTTCATTTGCCTATGAGTAAAAACACAGATATCTCCTCAGCCCTTTTATCATACAGACAAAAGAAAGGTATAATTTTAATCAGCATGATAAGCCCTACCTAATATGCTAAACATATGTTTTTTTTAAATCAAATAATTTTTATTTTTCAAACATGCAAATCAAAAGAAAAAAGTATACATTAAACATATTTTAAAGAGTTTTTGGTGATAGTGTTTTCCCTGTCAATATCTATATTAAGCAGTGCGAAATCTGCTTAATTATTATTTTTTTTTCTAATAATCAACCCCACTTCTTAATCTGTACAGATCACTTTATTGCAATCATTTCCTTATGTTAAGGATCCATTCACACGTCCACAAAATGAGTCCACATCCGTTCGGGTGCAGACCCATTCATTTTCTTTTTTTTTTTAATATATTTTTGAGTTCACTAGAAATGCATACACCTACAGTATAAGTACAACAGCACAGGTGAACATTTGAACATTTTACATTTTTGTCAAAAACAGGAGGTACAAAGAAAGCTTAAAGAAATAAAGGTTTATAAAAGCATCAGATAACCCCCCCCCCCCCCCCCCCCAGCCCAAATCCTGTTTTGTGGATGCCTGTCAATACTCCCATGACCCACTAGGTTAGGATTCATAAAAGAATGTGTGAAACACCATTATTGTCCTAAATATAAATTCCCCAGAGTGCCTTTCAGAGAATCCATGGCATACCATTCTGTGTATCTGAAAGCTCACATGAGAGACGTGATCTCAGCTTGTGAAATATGCTTAGAAATAAAAATCTTCCATTTACGAAAGAAACCAGTGGTCTTTTTTTCTCTTTGCGTTTGCTTTTGTCCATATACATGAAATGCGTCATTTGAGACACCACTTCTACCACCTGGGGTACACTCGATTTTAACCAATGCTATAAAAGGCATTTTAAGGATACCAATAGCACTGCATATATTATCAATTGCGGTTTAGGTTCCCCCGTAAAGATATGAAATAGCGATGATTCAGGTGTCAGAGGTACTTTGCGCCCCCAAGTATCTGCAATCCAGACCACAATCTCCTCCCAAAACGACTGTACAGAAGAACACTGCCAGAAATAATGTGTTAAATCTGCTTTTTGTAGCCCGCATTTAGGACATGCTTTAAGATAGTCGGGGTTATCATTTTTATTTGGCAAGCTGAATGCATATATTGCCGAGTGTATTAAACAAAAATGTGACTCCCTCCATTTTTCACATGGAACTGCCTTACATACTCCAACCCACCCCTGCACGCAGGGGCGTAGCTAAAGGCTCATGGGCCCTGGTGCAAGAGTTCAGCTTGGCCCCCCCCCCAGCGCTGGTGCACCTAGCTTTTCTGCTGGCCAAGTCAAAAATTGAACCCTTTCCCTCCTAACATTACGTATATCACTACAGAACATACAGGGTAAGGCTACATTCACACGACAGTTGCTTTTGCGGCCTCCGATCCGCATATTTTGCGGCTCAGATGCGGACCCATTCACTTCAATGGGTCAGCAAAAAATGCGGACAGCACACTGTGTGTTATCCTCATCCGTATGTCCGTTCCGTAGCCCCGCAAAAAAAATAGAACATGTCCTATTTTTGTCCGTTTTGGGGACAAGGATAGGCATTGTTACAGCGGATCCGCAAAAAAAACGGATGCCATACGGAACATCATCAGTTTTTTTTTGCCGGTCCGCAATTTGCAGACCGCAAAACACAACATTCGTGTGAATGTAGCCTTATGCAGCGCCCCATACCTCTTACATCCAGTGATGTCTCCTCTGATGTAGATGTTCTCTTTCCTCATCTTCTCCTTTCAGACCAGACGCCATTTTTCAGCCATTTCTCATCTCTGCAGTTTGAAAGAAAAAAAATCTTAGTTTATTACTTTTCCATCATCCTCCCGTCTTCTGGACAAATCATCCTACCACACCTAGTACTGTGCCACTAGTACCACACAGATAGTGCCCTTCAATAATTCTTGGCACACAGTGTCCTAAAATAATTGCGCCCAGCAAATAGTGTCCCGTTATAGTGTGCCCAGTAATAGTGTAAACATAACTCCCCCCCAGAAATAACTGCGCTATGCTGATACTGTGCCAGGGTGCCCCCCACAGTAATAGTGCCCCCAAAGTCCCAACTAATAATTCTCTGCCAGAGTGCACTTGTTAGTAATAGTGCCCCCAACAGTACTAATGTCCCCACTGTGCCCCAGAAGTAATAATGCTTCCATAGTGCCCATACTAGTAATCCTGTTCCCCAGAACAAGTAAGGTGCTGTCTATCCAGCTAAGTTCATAGTACAACCATCCACCATACAATAAAGTGAATATGAGGACACATTGCGGTACCTGTAAAGAAATACCCACAATGGGCAACATACTTGAAAGCGTTGCTGAAAGGTAAAAAACATTAGTGCAAACAATCCAGTGCAAATAATCCAGTGCAAATACATTATAGGTATAATGTAAACATTTTAAATATCACCTACCTAGTATGCTCGCGGACACGTTTAAGTCTCTTTTCTTCTGACGCTTGTCATACAACTGGAACAGAGTCCCAAACTCAGTTGCAATTTGTAATCCAAAAAAATAGCAGCAAAGGTTCCTTAAAAAAACCCTCTTTCAAGGGGCTCCCCAATAACTTGAAAAGGGGGGAAAAAAGGGATGAGGCGCACGTATGCGCAACTTGGTTAAAACTTTTTTTTGGATGGGAGTCCTGACAATCCATGTCCATCTGGGTGAGGACAAACGCAGGGCAACAAAAATAAAAACAACCGCCAACTAGTGCTCACCCTTCAGGTTAAGTCCACGTTGTAGCTCCCATAAAAGCTGCAGGATACGATTCCTTACTTAAGGGCCAGCAGGTCCTCTTCACTGCTGCTGAAGCTAAAAGACATGAGAGGGCGCTCCTGCCTCATGAAAGTGACACTGGCTGCTGCAGCAGACCCCCCACCGACCTCTCAAGGATGGTCTTGGTAGTGACCGGGCGGCGGTAGTGATCGAGCGGCGGACTGTGCGGCCTGCACCTGCCATGGCAGTTGGTATTGTACCACCGATGGCTGGTACACAAAACTGTTGGTGGTCATCTGTCCCACATGAAGGATCGGCGGCGGTGGCAAATCTGGTATCAGGGGTTCCAGCTGAGCTTGTGATTTCTCTTCAGATTACAGAGTTCCATCATTGGTCTCATGGGAATGCCGAGCCTCTTCTGCGGCCTGGGCCTCCTCAGTCCAGTCTTCCGGGGGCGCTGCAGGAGTAGCTGGTCGCTTAAGGAGTTTCGCCCCAGTAGCAAAGGGGCCTTGGAGGCTCTTCATGGGGATATACTCCACGTAATCCCCTGCGTGGAGATTGTGGCGGACGGGCGGAAGATACGGCCTCTTTAAAGAACGGCGGTTTACGTATAATTCTTCCGCCATCTCCTTATCGCCGATAAAACCTACTCCCCGTTCCACACTGAACCAAATAACGGTACCCCTTCGGCGCTCCAGCTTGGAGTCACCAGACCGTGGGTGCTCCAAAACCTGCACAACCCACTCCTCTTCCAACTTTTTGTATTCCCAGAGGGTCAGGGCGTTCCGGGTGACAGCCTCGGGACCATTGAAGTAGTCCTTCCGCGGCAGAGCGGGAACTCCTGCTGCCTCTGCCGTGTCAGCCAGCGGAGTGAACACCTCAGCGGGCACCTCAACAGACTTCTTAGGCTGCCGGACATATTGAGAGACGTAGATCTCCTCCGACTCCTTCTCCTCATAGGTGTCGGTGCTTTACTATTAACTGCCACAGACCCCACTACCTTCCCTGCCCACATTTTTTTCCATTCTAACAAAATCTGCTGATTGGAGATGAGTTTACTGCAGCAAGGCTATGTCGGGATGAAGGTATTTCAAATGCCTTAAAATCTGATTGCATTTTTGTGGGGATCGCAACCCCTTGACATTCCGGATATACAGTAGTTCTCATAATAACATAGCTCAAAGATTATATAGATCTTCTCGGAAATCACTTCCAGGCATCCACTATAGTCCGGCAATTCCCTCCTCGCCCAACAAAACCCTGATAACAAAAAACTAGTGAAACATAAAGCAATAGAGCGGAGAGCACCATTGAAACCTCTCGAGGCCTCTTCATAGCTCTCATGGACCTCACTTTTTTCCAACATGTGGTAAAATCATAAAATCTCCAATTATTCTAGTGCTCCCTGCCTCGGCTACTAGCAATATCTATTAGTCCCTAACAGGTTATTCAACTACAGAACTACTAGTAATTTGTATGGGAGACCCCCCGCTACCCCAGACCCAAAGTCTGATGGCCATAACCGGTTAATATCTTGTGAGGGGTTTACAGTAGCGGAAGTTCCCCCAACCATTATTTACCCCCGACAAGATTCAAACCTACCACACATCATCACCAACGTAGTCTGGGGGTCGCATAAGTCCTCTGTCTCTAGAGTGTTCAAAAGAAAAACATAAAGTGACTCCTCATCGTGGTCTGGAATGCATTCTCGCTTGTCTTTGTTCCATTGGTAGATGAAGGATCTTGTGGGAGTCCCTCCTGGGTTCTGGGGTCCACCGCGCCTTTGTAGATTAATAGTTCAAGCGGTCTATGTTGTCCTGCAATGGTCTGGTCGTATACTTCTCTCCCAGTGCTGAGTTTGCTTTCTCTGGGGAAGTGTACATTGTGAAGAAGCCATCTGAGTTGAAGACCCTGAGTGTGGCTGGGTACGTTAACGCAAATCTGGTGTAGTTGTGGTATAATTGTGTGCATAGAGAGGAGAAGGCCTTGGGTTTTCTGGTGACCTCGGCTGAATAATCTCCAAAAATAAGGATCTTCATCCCTCGCAATAAGACAGTCTCCTTAGTCGATCTAAAAGGTCTGAGCACGGCTTCTTTGTCTTTGTAGTCGAGGTAGTGCACTATAACTCGCCTCGGTCTGGCTGTTTGGCGATCAGTGCCACAGAGATCAGGGCCTATTCTGAGTCCCAGCGCACATGGCATTTCCTGTTTACATAATCTGAGTAAGTTCCCAGGGGGGATATATTCTTGTATTCCTACCACTCTTAGATTATTACGATGGGATCTGTTTTCCAGATCTTCTAGTTTGTCCCAGAGTCGCTTGTTGGCTGCTAATGTAGCTTGTAATTTATGTAGTATCAACTCTGTGGTATTTCCATCACCTCTTTACGAGTATCATGTTGCTGCAGGCTGTGTTGCAGTTGTTGCATAGCATTTGTGACTGAGATGGCTAGAGTCTCTTGTAGATCAGAAGCCAGATGTGAGACCACTTCTATTGCCAACTTTTTGTAATCCAGGTGAGTTGTTGTTGGTTCCTGCGGATATATTTCTGGCAAGTCTGTCTTTTCTGCAGGGGCAAGTAGTGCTGTGCGGTCTTCTACATTCTGTGGACTTGGCGCCATGGTAGGCAGCTCAGCGCCATTGTGCGGTGGTGGAGAAGCTGCCTTGCTCTTGGTTTTTTTGCCCATTTTCAAAAGAAAACGGTTCATGCATCGTCACAGAGCTCTGTTCAAGATCCCTGCTCTTGCAGGTATAGATTAAAGTAGGTTCTCGGGCAATATGTAACGAACTTGAGGAGTGTAGCCGAGGAACTCGCTCACCTTGCTGCTTCACATGTCAGCGCCGGAACCGGAAGTCGACCCATTCATTTTCAATGGGGCCGCAATTCAGACTTCCGTTCTGCGGCCCCACAAAAAAATACAACATGTCATATTTTTGTCTGCAGCCACGGACAAGAAAAGGCATTTCTATCATATTGCCGTCCATCTGGAAAATGTGGAACGCACATGGCTGTTGTCCGTTTTTTGCCGACCCGGACCCTTACAGGCAGGACCCTTACAGGCAGGATTAGAATGAGTGATAGCACTTCTGTGTACAGACAACACAGGATCCACCCATCACAATAGGTGATATGACAGCTTATCAGCTCCTCCTGATGCCTGCACATGTTACAGAGCATGCCTTGGCAACTCTACCATAGAAGTCAAAAGGACAATAAAAAATCTACGATTAGAAAATAGGTTGGAAGAAAAAGGATGTGTGTCACTATCTGGTTTTAACTGACAGAAAAGATTTTGATGACACGTTCCCTTTTAAATCAGTACCTGTAGGTCATGCTTATTTACCTTTCTCAGTGCTTGCTCCTTGGCTACCATTTAGCTTGGCTTCATTAGGCACTGTGACTGGTGCTTTGCTACAATCTGTACATGGGAGATTCAGGTAGTCAGAAACAACAACTGTCTGTTCATGGGTTCGGGCTGCTGCTTTCTTCACCCACCCTGCAGTTCTCTCTTCTCAGATTGGCTTCTGTCTATAAACACAAGTCTGTCGCCAGGAAGTGAGTTCAAAGAGAGAGAAATTCGATGGCCGCAAGGGAAGAATGATTGCTATCCCCTTAGCACATAGTATTATTTCACTGAATGCACTAGTTAACACCCAGTGGTATAATAAACATCACAGTAAAGATGCAAGCTCAAGAGCTGGGCCCATGACTTGTGAATGCCAGCTGTATTATACAGCTGATGCCCTGCTCTCACTGTCTGGATTGAAGATTACTAATCCCAGCAGTTTAACACCTCAGATGCTGTTGTTAATAGCAAATGTGGCATCCGAGTGGCTGCATTTTATCTGCATCCCGCAAATGCAATCACAGAGTGCTGGGTGGTTGTCTTGGCAGCTGGGAGCCTTCTGAAGGTCCCCGTTCTAGCCGCTTATAAACCCTGCCTCTGTATTGTTTATTTTTCTTTTTTTTCCCCTTTTATTTCCACAAATGCATATATCGTTAAAAAAAAATCCTCTGGATCAACTTGTAGGAAAACAGGCCGAACTGGATGGACAGATGTCTTTTTTCGGCCTTATAAACTATGTTACTATGTATGTTACAGTACAAAATTAACAATTTCTCCAGAAAATACACAAAAATATACCCATACCCACCCTATTCCCTGGTGGATACAAAAATAAATAAATAATACAATCTACCTGGAATTTTTGCCTCCTATATACGGAAATACGGAATGCACACGGCCATCATCCGTATTTTTTGCTAATCCGTTTTTTGCGGACTTTAAAATACATATGGTTATATGTATGAGCCCTTAATCTTGCAAAATATATTACACAGTTGAATACAGTCATTAGTATAAAAAATATAAACAACACTACTACAGGATGAATCACATAATGCATAATCTGTTGAGCAGTCAGGTCCTGTATGTTAGAGGCAAGATGCAACAAATTCTTTTGTGATATTATAAACTGTTGCTGTACCAAATATTACTATAACTTAATATCTTTGGATGGAACATCTCAAACAGTTGATCTATTATTACTGGAAGGAAACTGATAATACTATTTTTCCAAGTAATATGCGAAATATGAAATTAAACATCCTGAGAAAGGTTGTGTCAAATTATATTCCTTTAGGGTTTGGTGCATCGTTTGTGATGATACACATGCTTTCGGGCACTACTTCTACATACATATTAAAAATTTGTACCGATATTATGCTTGTCACTGCAATAATTTAGCTGGCTCTGTCTAGAGCCCCCTCATTATCTGTTGGTGCCAAATTTTATATAAGAGTTTCTCCCCCTGATGGGTCATTATGGAGAATTACTGGTCGGTGGTAATTACCCTGGCCAGGAGAAGACAGATGCAGACACACATAGTTGTGTTTGAACAGAGTCTCCTGAAAAAGGGGACGCCACAATGCTTTATTTATAGTGTAGTAGCCTGGGCTGACAGAAAGCTCCCCCCCTTACATTCTGGAAATAACAACAGAGTCTTTACCATACATATATACATTACATAACCTTAAGTCATCTATTCTTGTACAACGGACATGGTATAGAGAATGGGTCATGTGCTCATATATAAATATAGCAAAGGAAAAGGTCACGTCTCTGCTACGTGCTTAAGCTGGCATATAATTAAGTTCAGATATTTTATTGCATTTACATTTTCCTCCTTTTGAACTTAATTATTGCCTCTCAGGTTACTAACTTCTGATTGGTCATAGCACCAAATAAAGCTTCTAGCCAGATCCCCTGGACTAGGACATGGACTGTCATTCACTAATATGTGTACTCTGACCAACCAGCAGTGAGCTAAGCTCCAGCAGACCAGGCATTTCAGAATAGCTTGCAGTCGTATATTTAACAGTAGATAATATGTTGTTCAGATGTGGCTCCAAACTCTGGTGACTTGAGTAGCTTTAATCGTTCTCCCCAGATTGTATTTTGTTTGGACCACATGGACTTGTATTGGCTCCTCCTTTTGAACCTTTGTTTTATAGATCCTGTAAGAAATATAGGCCTGGGTCAAGATGGCTGCATGCATATTGAGTCAACATGGCGTCCATGGGCTCATCAGTATGCATGGGTACACTGTTTACATGTGGCATTGCTTCAAGGGACTCACAGTCTGGTGTTTTCTTACATATGTTAAACTAGGGGTGAGGACAGCTGTTTTCTCGTTATTGGTTGCAAATGAGGATGTCTCCAACCTGATAATAGAGTCAGGATGTCCATTGTGAGCAACTGCCTTCATTTGAGAATGCGAGAACCTAAGATTTCCTGATCAGGAACAAGACTGGGCAACTGCTCATTGGTGGAGAGTAGACCAGATTGGGGTATAATAATAGGGGTTGGACAGGAAGTAGGGGAGGAAGACACAAGAGGAAGACAGGAGGGACACACAGGAGGAAGACAGGAAGGAGAAGCTGTGGGCAGGAGGCTGGGCCTGAGGAGAGGCAGTGGACAAAGAGGCCGGGTGTGGTAATTATATTGTTATATTATTGGTTATGTGTAATATTTGGTAACTGTAATATTGAAGTTTGTGTTCATTGTATTGTATTAATATCTAGTATTTCTTTCTGTACCCTTCATTTGTCCCATATCAGTTCATTAACAGCTCCATAAACTACATTTCTCAGTATACAATATACCCGTTTTTATACACTCGCTCGTGTTTCTCATTTATTGCACCTAAACTACGAATCTAACCCAGTAAGAGGGTGGGGATTATATATATTTCTATATTGATTTATAGTTATATATAATCGAAATTTCTTACAATCCTTCTAGACAAATAAGATAAGATCTTAGTTCCCACATATAGAACAATAAAACACAACACCACTTGCAATACAAAATGCATGATTCCTAAGATCCATCCCCCTAGGCCTTTGAACCAACTGGCTGGGTTTAGCCAATTGATCCAACTTGGCCATTGGAAATTCCAGTCCTCCTTTGAATTTGCTTTTTCTAAATTCTTCTTTTAACCTTTTAGCTTGTTCAACATCATGTTTGACCTGCAAAACACCTGAGGGATTTATATAATGATAACAGGCAGGTCCCACCACCTGGTACATACCACTTTGCGAGGCTGTTAAATAATCCAGCACTAGGGTATGTTGGTTAGATACTAATGTCAACTGCCCTGTGAGTGTCGATGTTACATTTAAAAATATACTCCATAACATTATCGAATAATTCTTCCAGTTTTTCTATATTATGAGCATTTTTCACTGGCAAACCCATGAGGGTGAAGTTTAAGCCAAATTTTATTTGCCATGGAACATGTATAAGTTCCTTTGCTTTACTTTCTCACTTATAAACCATGTGCTGGGGGATATTACTATATGGAAAATCTTAATTCTCCCATACCCAAGTTACAGGAGTCAGCCTAGCCAGAGTACATGATCCCTCTACTCCCAAAGGTATCCACTTGTATGCATTATATCCGCATACAATATAGACATCTTTGGGTAGCTCAAATGCACTTCTTCTATAATGCACCATCATATCTGCTAACTCTAATAACCTCAGGGAATTATGGAAAAGGCACCAAGGCGAGCTGGTCTTTCTTCCCATGGGACTGTGATATCTTTCCCATCTGCATGGTGAAGCATCACTACTATTTTACTCAGTCCCAGGTATAAAATCAGCAGTTGCTCCCTTTTGTAAAATTTTATGCCCACGCCCAGGTTGGATCATGCACATACCGACCCAAACAGTCTTTTCAAATATGGCATGCTACAACCCATTTTGTCTGGGGCCTTTTGAAAACTAATTTTCAACTTCCGACTTGTAATTCCTCCTAACTTTAGTGTAGACCTCTGCCCTTCTCCAACTCCCTGGGGTTCCTTGCCTATAATCCATCATTTTAGGATTATCCATTCTAGTCAATCACTTAAATTGGTTACTTTTGCAATAGCCAAATGATGTCCAACAAGCTTATTGTCCCATTCTTCCCTTAGGACATGATTTAGGGCAGACACATATATAAACATGGTACACCAGACCAGGAGGCTTTTCATGATTGGTCCTCCTGGTTCAAAACCTTTTTGCAATGATTAGCGTGTATCCACGAGGACTTTCCTTCCACCTGCCACTTTACAAATCACTAGTCAGACCACACATGGAGTACTGTGTACAGTTCTGGGCTCCTGTGAACAAGGCAGACATAGCAGAGCTGGAGAGGGTTCAAAGGAGGGCAACTAAAGTAATAACTGGAATGGGTGGACTACAGTACCCAGAAAGATTATCAAAATTAGGGTTATTCACTTTAGAAAAAAGACGACTGAGGGGAGATCTAATAACTATGTATAAATATATCAGAGGTCAGTACAGAGATCTCTCCCACGATCTATTTATCCCCAGGACTGTGACTGTGACGAGGGGCCATCCTCTGCGTCTGGAGGAAAGAAGGTTTGTACACAAACATAGAAGAGGATTCTTTACGGTAAGAGCAGTGAGACTTTGGAACTCTCTGCCTGAGGAGGTGGTGATGGTAAGTTCACTAAAAGAGTTCAAGAGGGGCCTGGATATATTTTTGGAGGGTAATAATCTTACAGGTTATAGTTACTAGAGAGGGGTCGTTGATCCAGGGAGTTATTCTGATTGCCTGATTGGAGTCGGGAAGGAATTTTTTTCCCTAGTGGGGAAAACTGGCTTCTACCTCACAGGGTTTTTTTGCCTTCCTCTGGATCAACTTGTAGGAAAACAGGCCGAACTGGATGGACAGATGTCTTTTTTCGGCCTTATAAACTATGTTACTATGTTACTATGTTAGTTTGACTGAGGTGGGGGTGGTTAACTGGACTTGGTATGGACCATCAAATCTGGGATTCAATGCCTTCCTGACATGTCTTTACACACAATCTCCTGGCTACAGCGAAAGCCCTCCTTCCACTGAGTCAGGATCTGGAATAGAATCATACACGTTTATGCAAGCTGGTGAGATGTTTCTGAAGTGCCCCGACATAAGCAGTTAAATCTGAGTGTTGCAATTGTGCCTGTTTTTGGTGTGGGCCCAAATAAAATCTCATATGGACTCAATCCCTTTCCTCGAGGATTTGTTTGCACTGAATATAAGGCTAAAGGGGGCACCCATGATTTTCCTGTCTGGCCACCTTGAAAAGAGATCCACACAGACTAAAACATCCATATACGTACCAACCCTTGGCAGTTGAATATAATCAATTTGCAATCGCTGAAATGGGTAAGCTACCCTAACCATATGCCTTTTTGCAACTTGCACAGTCTTGCCATGATTATGACAGGCACATATCATGAAGCCATACACAAATCTGGCAGCAGCACAGCTGAATCCCAGGGCCACCCACCACTTAGACACTATCTCACACATTCCTTCTTGTGACACTTGTGCACCAACTGAGCCATCATGGGAAACAAGGTCCTAGGCAGGCACCATTTTACTCCTGTTTGCCAAATGCCATCTTTCTGGGCTGCAACCAAGGCTTCCCACTGCTTCTTTTCAGCTTGTGGGGCCTGCTCCTGCAATTTTTATAACAGGACTAAATTTATAGGGGCTGTACTCCAAAAAGTCATAATAGAAACCTTTTCTGGTGAGAGGAGGAGCAGGGCAGCAGCCTTCGCAACCTCATCAGCCAGTCTATTTCCTCAGGAGTGTTTTCTCTTGTGTTTGCCTGGACCTGAGAGGGAAGTGTCAGTGCCTCAAACAGTTCTTTCACACTTTCAGCATTCTTAATGGGTTTTCCCATGGACTCACCAAAATCCCTGCTTTTCCAGATAGGGTCATAATCGTGTGCAATACTAAAGGCATACCTAGAATCTATGTAAATATTTGCAGTTTTACCTTTTGCCAGCTTACACGCCTCAGCGAGTGCCTTCAACTCCGCCTCTTGTGCTGACATAGAGGATGGAGTGGCTGTTTCTTTATTACCTCTGTCAGGGTGGCAATGGCATATCTGGTCTTGTAGACCCCCCTCATGGTGGTACCTGAAAGCACCTACAAAAAAACCTCAAAATCTGGGTTAGTCAAGGGTCTTCTGTTACATTGTCTAGTGTCCACATCTCTATTTTCATCAGTTCAACACAATCATGCTGTTCCCCTGGATACTATGGGATCAGATGTTCTGGAAATTTGTCCTCCCACTGATAGGGAAGCTCATTGTCTACTCCTGTGTGCACTTTGTCACACTCTTTCTCAAATGTCTGCCATTGCTCATTTAACTGCCTTTCTTCTTCCTCCCTCCTTGAACCCTGTGGAAGCAATGTAGCAGGGTTCAGCACAGTACAACGGTTGATGGTGAGATTGGAAGGGGTAAGGAGGCTGGTTTCATACTTAGTGAGTCTAGAGGCAGACATGTTTGGTGTGAGTCTAATTAAGTATCTCACTAACCACATGTGGCACCATAAGTACCAAGGGGTAATCAAGGACTATATCAGTAGCCTTATCCTTCAACATAGTAGCTACTGCAATAGCCTTGATACATGAAGGGGAACCCCTAATGACAGGGTCAAGCTTACCAGAATAGTATGCCACTGGCCGGTGTTTTCCATCACGCAACTGTGTAAGAACACCATGAGCATGCCCATCGGCCTAAAGCAAGGGTTGAAACTATAGCTTCTTTAAGCTGTTGAATTGCAGACTCATCCTCGGGGGAAAGCCTAAAAGGTTGCCGGTTAAGGGCATCATACAAGGGTTGCATCAGTGAGGATGCAGAGGGAATCCATTCTCTACAATACCCCACAAGTCCCAGGAAAATTCTAAGTTGTTTAGCAGTCTTAGGGAGGGAAGAAGATAAGATAGGGAGGGAAGAAGATACAGTGACCAAAAAATACAACTCTTGTTAAACAGAACTGAAGCTTGTCCTTGGATGCTTTGCACCCATTTTCAGCTAAATAACACATGAGAGATACATAATTTTCTTGACATGCTTAAGTTGTGTCACAACAGAGCAGTAAGTTATCAACATACTGAAGTAGGAAAGTGTCTTCATGGCGAGGAGCCCATCCTTGAAGGACCTAATGTAATGCCTGATTGTACTAATTTGGCAAGTTTTTCTTTTACCCACCCTGTGGGAGAAAGATCCAGCAAAGCTGCTCATAATTATGGGTGAAGGCAAAAAGCAGCTGACTTTTCTCATCCAGTGGTACAGAGAAGAATACATTTTCTAAATCAATCACAGTAAACCAGACAGCAGTAGGAGGTATTTGTGAGAACAAGGTGTGGGGGTTTGGGACAACTGGAGTGTCTGCTTCTGTGATGTCATTTATGGCCCTAAGGTCATGAACCATCCTGTAAGTTACAGGTTGACCCTCGACTTCTTTTTCTTGATTAGGAACAGAGGCGTATTTTAAGGACACACTTACACAATACCTTCAAATATTGTTCAATTTGCAAGTCTACACCTTGCATTTGAGGTAAACTAAGTTGGTATTGCTTCAATTTCGGTTTAGCATACCCTGGAAGTACTTTTACTTTGACTGGGGTTACTGGCATACCACCACCATCTGTCTTGTCTGCTGCCCAAAAGGATGTAGGCACCACTGCTAATAATTCATCATTGACAGATTCCAAGCTGTGGTGTAAATTACTATACAGAACTGCACACATTGCATTCAAGACATCATCATTTAGTAGACTAGTGACTGTTATCTGTCCATCTGAGCCATACTGGATAACAGCCTGTATGGCTAAGAGGACATCAGCTCCTAACATATTTACAGGACAGGTTTCTGAAACCAAAAATTGTGTCACTATCTCCTGTATGTCACAAAGTTTAACTTGGTAATGGTACAGTTTCCTGTAAAGTAATTGTTATACCCGAGAGACCAGTACCTGGCATCTTATTATCATAAAATCAGATGGAACTGATGACAATATGGAACTGCTTGCCCCAGTATCCCACTATACAATCAATATACCCCCTCAGATAGTACGTATTTGTTGCACTATTATTCTAAACCCACACTGTACACAATGCTGGTCCTCACATAGATATTTAATCTGATGACAAATTCTGCATCTTCCCAGCCTTACATATGCCTTAATACGAGATGTATCTCGTGGAAGAGGCACAGAGGAACCAGTAGCTTCAGAGGGGTTAAAGCTGTCAAGGGTTAACAAACATACTCTCACTCATTGGAATTTCAGGATATATGTTTGACTTGGGAGTAGAGGGAATTGAAGGTGTTAGTTTCAGCTGAGGTCAAAGGGGTTAAAGACAAAGTAGGGGGGTTTATTTTAAGAATTGTGCCTACCACCTGTCCCTCAATAGCTATGGCAGCTGTATTCTTCTCATCCTCATAGAAATTCACCTGACACCCTCAATATAGCCTCGCTTCTTTATTTCCTCGCATATTTTAATCCATGCAATGCTTTCTAATCCAGGGGCCTTCATCTTTCAGGACATTTTTCCAAACTTTTAAGCTCAAGCATCCATCTGGAGGCATCTGAGCCCTTTTAGTTATTACAATAGGTATTTTAACTGCCTCTTCTCCACATCGTCTCCTAACTATTTTTGCTGCCGTGACACCCAGTCCACCATTTTGGACATTTTGAGCTGGCCTGGCACTTTCCGACCCTGACGCTCCCATCATTAGGACTACTCTAGAAGGTGGCCTTTCCTTCCGTTCACCTAATGGAATTACCTGCTCAGGCGTCCTTCTCTCCTCTGTTCCTGTGTACCGCAACTGCGCAAATTGCCAGGAACAGCAGAAGTAGCCACATCAAAAGCCCCAAAATAAGTCACCAGCACAAAAAAGTCAGAATATGCAGCCCTTCTGACAATATGATATCCTGAACCACCACAGGCCCCCGGTATATAGAACACCCCTACAGATCTATAACCACTGTTTCTAATTCACTTCCCAAGTGTTTTTTCTAGTAATGTAAACAGTGTCTATACCTCATAACCTATATCCATTCAGAAATCCTTTTTCACACAAATCCTATCTTTCCTCCGGCTGGGTGCGCCCTTAACATGGGTCATAGTCCAGAACCACGAAGGAACTAACCCGAGTCGCGGGCAGGAACCTGTCAGATTCCTGTCACTTCTTGCGTCTAGATCTTTACACCCTTAAAAAGAAGCCTTGAAACTCAGTAATCCGCGGACACTGCCGTTTGGAATTGAGAAAGGAATCGTTTCAGGGGTGTGTAGATATTGATTGCAACTCAAGCGCTCCTGTATCTCAATCGCACATCAGTCACACCGTCACACATATTTAGCTACCTGTTAGACATACATACAAACTCACAGACAATGAAGTTATTAAATCCCACAGAATCAACAAGATAACAATACCTGGACAGCAGCTAATACAAGGGGGAAGGCACAGTGCACAGTAAGAATCAAAGGTCTTACTCACCGGTGTAATGTGCACTTCCCTGTTGTCCTATTAGACGCAGTCCTCAATTGATTGTCATCTTGCATGCTGCTGAGATCCCGGATATTGCCCCCAGAAAACTGTCACTGCAATAATTTAGCTGGCTCTGTCTAGAGCCCCCTCATTGTCTGTGGGTGCCAAATTTTATATAAGAGTTTCTCCCCCTGATGGGTCATTATGGAGAATTACTGGTCAGTGGTAATTACCCTGGCCAGGAGGAGACAGATGCAGATACACATAGTTGTGTTTGAACAGAGTCTCCTGAAAAAGGGGACGCCACAAAGCTTTATTTATAGTGTAGTAGCCTGGGCTGACAGAAAGCTCCGCCCCTTACATTCTGGAAATAACAACAGAGTCTTTACCATACATATACATTACATAACCTTAAGTCATCTATTCTTGTACAACGGACATGGTATAGAGAATGGGTCATGTGCTCATATATAAATATAGCAAAGGAAAAGGTCACGTCTCTGCTACGTGCTTAAGTTGGCATATAATTAAGTTCAGATATTTTATTGCATTCACATGCTGAAGGGGCAAATATTATCACTATGCTGCAAGACAGGGTTCCTAATTAATGGAGGCCTTGCTACAAGTTAATCCTCTACTTAGAGAAAAATTTCTGTCAAACAGGAAAATGGTATGCACACTATCATCTGTGTGTGTTCCAAATGATGGGTTGGGTCTTAAATTGGCTTAATAATGTATTTATTTAATTAATTTAATTTAATTGTAAAAGGTCCTCACATTAAAGCAAGAATAAACTGAATAGAAAAAATGTATGTGTCAATGTGTGCAAAGGGACTATCAGTTAGAATGTCAAAGACAACTCGCAGACAAGACCACGTACAAGAAAATAGGAACAGATCCAACAAATGATTTTCATAAGGAATTAGTGGAATATTGCAGTAGGGGTATGATGGAGGGCATACTACTAGAACGGGAATGTAAATTTATCATTTCCACCTCTAAGAAAGTACCTGTATTTTATTATCTACCAAAAATCCACAAAAATCCAATTAATCCACCTGGAAGACCCATAATATCTGGAATTGGCTCTATTACCTCAAATCTTTCACAGTACATTGATAAAATATTACAACCATTTGTAAAAACAACTTCATCATATATCAAAGACACCACAGATATTATGACAACATTAGAAGCATTACAATTCCAAAACCATTGGTACCTTGGAACATTAGATGTAAACTCGTTATACACAAGCATAGACCATAAACAGGGCACAAAGGCTGTAGGAGATTTCCTCACCTTTAATGGGACATTGGAAAAAAAAACAAATACAATTTATAACGGAAGGGATATACCACATCTTGACGCACAATTATTTTTGGCATAATTCTTTTTGGCAATTATTTTTGGCAGATTGTTATATACAGGAATGTGGGACCGCCATGGGGACCAGATTCGCCCCGAGCTATGCTAATATCTTCATGGCACAATGGGAAAGAGAAATCATCGCACCCAGACTGGGGGCGAATCTGGTCCTATGGCGCAGATTTATAGATGACATCATTTTTGTTTGGCAAGATACAAAAGAACAATTAGATACATTTCTAACTGATATTAATACTAATCAATACAATTTAAAATTCACCTCCAACATTAGTCAGTCACAGGTGGAGTTTCTGGACCTCTGTATAAAGATAAAAGAATATAAATTAATATGTAACACCTTCCATAAACCCACAATGAGAAATAGCTACATTTTATATAATAACTGTCATCTACCCAATTGGTTGGTCAACATACCTACAAGCCAATTTAGATGGCTAAAGAGGAACTGTTCTATAAATGACACATTTGAGGAAGAAGCGACAGCTCTGAAGAAACTATTCACTAATAAAAAATACCCAGACAAACTCATTGAAAAGTTACTTGACAAAGTGAGGAGAATGGAGAGGGATTCCTTCTTTATAGTAAAAAAAGAAATAAAAGACACAGACACAGAACAAATTAGACTCATTTTACCCTTCAGTGTAGAAAGGATAGTAAAAAAAAACATTGGCCACTCTTAACAAAAGATAAAACGATAGGACCACTATTACCCACAACACCAAAATTTACTTATATGAAAGCCCCGAACCTGGGCCAAAAAGTGGCCCCAACTATTAAAAACATAAAAAGGAACATCTCCCACACAACCAACTGGTTAAGCATTAATGGCTTCCATAGGTGTGGAAGATGCAATAACTGCAAGATCACAAAATTCCCGAGAAACACCACAGAAGTGAGATCAACTGTAAATACATACTCTCAGAAAATAAGGGAATGCCTCACATGTGACTCAATAGATGTCATCTACCTACTTCAGTGTCCATGCAGGAAACAATATATAGGGAGGACAAAATGCCCCTTGAGTGTCTGAACACATAGCCAATATTAAGAAAGGCTATGATCAACACTCCTTATCTAAACACTTTAAGGAACAACACAATAGGGACCCATTGCTACTAACATACACAGCATTTGAGAAAATTCCAAGGAACTGGAGAGGGGGCAACCATATTACCAACATGTCAAGAAAGGAATCCAAAAGAATCTTTGACTTTGAATCTATGATTCCGGGCAGATTAAATGCAGAACTGGAGATATTTGGATTCTTGCAGATACGAGCTGGGTGCCCTGTGGGGGATTAAAAAAGGTCTTTTGCTCTCACTGATACAGCTACATTACAAAAATCTCTGTGCGACATTTGTCTGGGTTGCAGTCAAAATAGCCATGGTCAGCAGGGGCTGAGTTTGCTCTCTGATAGTTTCTGCACGTCACGTTCCAAAAAAAACAAAATATAAAAAAAAATATAAAAAAAAATAGTTTTTTTGTTGTTTTATCTCAGTGATACAAATCCATTTCACACAGCTGTGTGGAACCATTCTGCGTGTCACAGTTCAGCTGTCCACTCAACACAATCGGTATTTTCTGTCCAGGTGACACATTCTGTACGTCACTTAATTAAAAAAGGTCTTTTGCTCTCACTGATACAGCTAGATTACAAAAATCTCTGTGCGACATTTGTCTGGGTTGCAACTAAGCAGACCAAGTCTGCCTAATCTAATAGTTTCCGTGTAATTGCTCCATACTGCACGGTATGTAATAACATACGTAATTTTGATCTAACTTATCCACCTATATATTTACTTGTTCAGATTGAACAAGTTTGTGGGTTTCAGTACAGCAGGCCCATTTATTTTATTTTTTTTATATAATACACTTATATACAGAAAATGTTGAACCCCAGGGCTAAGGGTCGAGGACGTGGGTGTGGGCGTGGGCATTCAATTACTGCAGGGGGCAGAGGCCATGGTCCTGGGCAGGGTGAGACAGTACCTGCTGATGAGGGAGCAGGGGAACGCCGCAGAGCTACACTCCCTAGCTTCATGTCTCAACTTACAGGGACACGTGGTAGAGGACTGTTGAAACCACAACAGTGCGAACAGCTGATGTCGTGGATTGCGGACAATGCTTCAAGTAATTTGTCCACCAGTCAGTCTTCCACGCAGTCCACCTACGGTACCCAAGGGAGCACTCCTCTGGCTCCTCCACCTCAACCTCCTTCCCCCCAGTCTGCCCCCTCCCAGGAAAATTTGGAATGTGATCCGGCATACTCTCAGGAACTGTTTTCTGGACCCTTCCCAGAGTCACAAACCACTTCTCAGGTTGCTGCTGACCTCGTTCCCGATGCCCAAGTTTTCCAACTGTCGCAGTCTGTGGGTGATGATGATGATGACAATGTTGAGTTAGTGGAAGAAGTTTGTAAAGAGGTGTTGGACGATGAGGAGACACGGTTGTCAGACAGTGGTGAAGTTGTTGTCAGGGCAGGAAGTCCGAGGGGGGAGCAGACTGAGGAATCGGAGGATGACGAGGTGACTGACCCAAGCTGGGTTGATAAGCCGAGTGAAGACATTGCCTCTGAGGCGGAGGCGAGTGCTGCACCAGAACAAGTTGGAAGAGGCTGTGGTGTGGCCAGAGGGAGAAGCAGGGCCAGAGCTGGTGCATCAGCAGCAACTGTTTCACGTAGTGAACCTCCCGTGGCGAGGCCTAGATGTTCGCAAGTCTGGAGGTTCTTTAAAGAAAGTGAGGAAGACCGACGGACTGTGGTGTGCAACCTGTGCCACACCAGGATCAGCAGGGGTGCCACCACTACTAGCCTAACCATCACCAGCATGCGCAGGCATATGAGTGCTAAACACCCCACTCAATGGAACCAAAGCCGTTCACCTCCTGCGGGTCACACCACTGCTCCTTCCCCTGTGTCACTCGCTGCCTCTGCTAGTCAACCTCCTGCCCAGGACCCCAGCACGAGCGCCTCCCGCCAGAAAACCACACCTTCGCTTCCACGATCCTCCACAGCGTCCACCAATGTGTCACAGCGCAGCGCTCAGCTGTCTTTACAGCAGACGCTGGAGCGCAAAAGGAAATACAGTTCCACCCACCCACATGCCCAAGCCCTCAACGTCCACATCTCCAAATTGCTAAGCCTGGAGATGCTGCCCTATAGGCTGGTAGAGACCGAGGCCTTTCGCAATCTCATGGCGGTGGCTGCCCCTCGGTATTCGGTCCCCAGCCGCCACTATTTTTCCCGATGTGCCGTCCCAGCCCTACACCAGCACGTGTCACAGAACATCATCCGTGCCCTGACCAACGCTGTTTCTGAGAAGGTCCACCTAACCACGGACACGTGGACAAGTGCTGCCGGGCAGGGACACTATATCTCACTGACGGCACATTGGGTTAACTTGGTGGAGGCTGGGACCGAGACTGACCCTGGGGCCGCTCATGTACTGCCCACACCGAGGATTGCGGGACCTACCTCGGTCACGGTCTCTCAGACGTACTATGCCTCCTCCTCCGACCCCTCCTCCTCCTCCATCGAATTACCATCCGTGGGCACGGCGCCTTCAGTCGGTAGCTCTAGGCGCAGCAGCAGTGCCGTGGGTAAGCGCCAGCTGGCGGTGCTCAAACTGCTGAGCTTAGGTGACAAAAGGCACACCGCCCAAGAGCTGTTACAGGGCATCACGGCGCAGACCGATGTGTGGCTGGCACCGCTGAACCTCAAGCCAGGCATGGTTGTGTGTGACAATGGGCATAACCTGGTGGCGGCTCTGCAACTCGGCAGACTGACACATGTGCCATGCCTGGCCCACGTGTTCAATCTAATAGTTCAGCGGTTCCTCAAGACATACCCCAATCTGTCTGATTTGCTCACCAAGGTGCGCCACATCTGTGCGCATTTCCACAAGTCGACCACAGATGCTGCCACTCTCAGGGCAGCGCAGCGCCGCCTACACATGCCTGCTCACCGACTGTTGTGCGACGTGCCCACAATATGGAATTCGACATTAAACATGTTATCCAGAGTTTACCAGCAGCGCAGAGCGATTGTAGACTGACAGATGTCAACTTCCACCAGAACTGGTAGTCAGGTCAGTCAGATTCCTCAAGTCTACAATGAGGAGTGGACGTGGATGTCTGATATCTGCCAGGTGTTGAGCAACTTTGAGGAGTCAACACAGATGGTCAGCGGCGATGCCGCCATTATCAGCCTCACCATCCCGCTGCTTTGCCTGTTGAAAAACTCACTGCTCAGCATGAAATCGGATGCTTTGCGCTTGTCACAAGAGATGGTGGAGGAAGATACGTTGCTTGATAGCCAGAGCACCCTCCGGTCTGTTTCTCAGCGCGTATCGGAGGAGGGGGATGAGGATGAGGAGGAAGTGGAGGATAATGTCGGCGAGACAGAAGAGGGTACCAGTGCTCAGTCCTTCTTAACTCTTGAGCGTGTATGGGCTGAAGAGGAGGAGGAGGAAATGGAGAGTCAGGCCAGTGAGGAGAGGGAATTCTTGCATGTTGGGACTCTGGCGAACATGGCAGACTTCATGTTAGGCTGCCTATCCCGTGACCCTCGTGTTAGAAGCATTTTTTCAAACACCGATTACTGGGTGTTTACTCTCCTGGACCCACGGTACAAGCAGAACCTTTCCACTCTCATCCCTGCAGAGGAAAGGTGTATGAGAGTGAATAGATATCAACAGGCCCTGGTGCACAAGCTGAAACAATCCTTCCCATCTGATGCCGCTAGCGGCAGAGGGCATGGTTCTGTGGGCCAAGTAGCAGGAGAGAGGAGGCGAGCAGGCAGCTTGTCCAGCACTGGCAGGGGAACGCTCTCCAAGGCCTTTGCCAGTTTTATGTCACCCCAGCAAGACACTGTCACCTGTCCCCAGTCTAGGCAGAGTAGGGGGGAGCTGTACAGAAAGATGGTGAGGGAGTACCTAGCTGACCATACCAACGTCCGGACCGATCACTCTGCTCCATACAACTACTGGGTTTCAAAGCTGGACACGTGGCCTGAACTGGCGCTGTACGCCTTGGAGGTGCTGGCCTGCCCTGCCGCTAGCGTGCTGTCAGAGCGGGTATTCAGTACAGCTGGTGGCGTCATCACCGATAAGCGTACACGCCTGTCAACTGACAGCGCTGACAGGCTGACGCTTATTACAATGAACAAAGCCTGGATTTCACCGGAATTTAAATCTCCTCCGGGGGAAAGCAGCTAAAGATTTACATTGCTTATGTATCCGATTCCTCTTCTCTACTCCTCCTACTCCTCCTCCTTGTCATCTTTGCCTAATGCTGACCAAAAAAACGCCATTTTTTAGAGGTCCAACTGGCACTCTTACCACAATTTTTCAGGAGGGCCCCCTACAGGCCCTTTCTTCAAACAATTTTTCCTGAGGTCCACCTACAGGCCCTCTCTCCAAACAATATTTCCGGAGGTCCACCTACAGGCCCTCTCTACAGACAATTTTTCCGGAGGTCCACCTACAGGCCCTCTGTCCAAACAATTTTTCCGGAGGTCCACCTACAGGCCCTCTCTCCAAACAATTTTTCCGGAGGTCCACCTACAGGCCCTCTCTCCAAACAATTTTTCCGGAGGTCCACCTATAGGCCCTCTGTCCAAACAATTTTTCCGGAGGTCCACCTACAGGCCCTCTGTCCAAACAATTTTTCCGGAGGTCCATCTACAGGCCCTCTCTCCAAACAATTTTTCCGGAGGTCCACCTACAGGCCCTCTCTCCAAACAATTTTTCCGCAGTGTCAACTACAGACAGTGTAAAACAATGTTTCAGGAGCGTCAGACAGTCCAAAACAATTTTTCAGGATGCGCAAGTACCGACATTTAAAAAAATATATTTTTTTGCTGAGGGTAGACTTTATGTACTCCGAAAAGAAAAAAATTTTTGGAGGCTCAACAAAAGCCATTTCACTGCATTCTCAGTCGGACAAAGTCATTGGTGGTGTAACCACCATGCTGTATCAGGCTAAATTATTGGGTGCTTCACCAGCTACTGCATACTAACTCTTTTGTCACCGCCGCCATACAGGGCCACAAAAAATGTTTATGTGGTTCGCCTGCTCCCGCAGTGTCACTCGCTCTCTCTGTTGTCACCACCATAGTGGTTTGTACTATAGCAGCCCAAGTCTGCACATTCCCCTTTTTATCTCCAAGTGATCTATACTGCACATCACGTAATAAAATAGGTTCTTTTGCTCTCAGTGATACAAATCCATTTCATAAAATCCTTTCTTTCTCTTTAACTGATCTATACTGAACGTCACTTTTAAAAATACGTCTTTTTCCTCTCTTTCTCTCCAAACTATTTTTCCGTATAGGTGCCATATACGGTATTAAACTGAGAAGAATACATAGAACACATACCACACTTGATCAAGCTCATAGTTGACAACTGTACTGGTTGATGCTAAATTTTTAAGTTGGGGCCCTGCGTCGTCATTCGAACTCCATCCGTCTGTTGTGACCACAACACACGCTAGCCAAGGGGGCACTCCTCTGGCTCTTCCAGCTCAACCTCCTTCCCCCCACCTACAGGCCCTCTCTCCAAACAATTTACCCGGGTAGGGGACGTATTAGATATTGTACAGATTTTTTTTTGGTTCTTCTTTTAATTGCCTCCTGCGATAGACAGGAATCGAACCCGGGTCAACTGCTTGGGAAGCAGCTATGCTCACCACTTTACCACCAACAGCCACAGCAACTGATAAGAACAGATACTAAACTTGATGTAAGCCAACATTTCGACAATCGATAATCCGAAACGGGTCCGCCGTCGAGCCCGGCGTTCGGCCACCCTGAACATTTCACATACTCTGACCGAGTCTGACCCTGGGGCCGCTCATGTACTGCCCACTTGGAGGATTGCGGGGCCTGCCTCGTTCACGGTTTCTCAGAATTACTATGCCACTTTCTCCAACCCCTCCTCCTCCACCTTCGAATTACCATCCGTGCTTCACCTCCTGCTACCTCAGTCTAACTCGGTCACTCTGTTGTCACCGCCATGCTGCGTCAGGCTAAATTTTTGGGTGGCTCACCTGCTACCTCATCTAACTTGGTCACTTGTTGGTGTCACCGCCATGCTGTGTCAGGCTTATGCCTGCATCGTGTGGCTGGGGATAGGAGAGCAGTGCCAGCATGGGCATGGGTGATGGACCTTCGTTGCACCTAGTTGGGTGCTTCCCTATATATTCCCACCATGCCAGTCATGGGTTGTACATTAACTAATAACAGGGAAAACAAAAAAAATATTTTACAGGAGGGTCAACCGCAGACACTCCAAAACAATTTTACATGAGGGAATGTCTCCCGGTCTGCCATCGTGTTCGGTCAGGCTGTCAGTAGGTACACCACCTCTGTCGTCCGCAGAAGCGGCCACTATGAGGAAGGCCACAGCAAGAACATCCCCTTTTCAATTGAGAGCAAGTGTAGAATTGTAGGAGGATGACACTTTTCTTCCGCAGTGGATTCACCTTCCCCTTTATCATTGCCAAACAACAGTTGGTGAAAAAGTAATTGGCAATGATGAAGAAAATGTAATGGTGCAGTGGACCGTCTGTGACGCAAAACCTATGTATTCCCACCATGCCAGCCATGGGTTGTACATTAACTAATAACAGGGAATCAAAAAAAAATATTTTACAGAAGGGTCAACTACAGACACTCCTAAACAATTTTTTAGGAGGGTCAACTTCGGACACTCCAAAACAAATTTTTGGGAGGCTCGCCTACAGACATTTGACTGCTACCTCAATCTAACTTGGTCACTTGTTAGTGTCACTACGCTGTCACCATGATGTGTCAGGCTTATGCCTGCGTTGTGGAGCAGGGGATAGCACAGCAGTGCCAGCATGAGCAGTGGTGTCACCTGCAGGCGGTGATGGACCTTCGTTGCACCTATTGGGTGCTTCCCTAACATGTGATGGGCATGTGCCTTGCCTTTCTTTGTCTGGGTGAGCACAATTGCCATGAGGGTAACCACCAGGCTGTTGCCTGAGAATTTGGGGTAATGGTGGGATTAGGCAGCCTCAGAGGCATCCATGCATGCTGCCCCTGCTGTTTCCTGTCCATTTCCATGGTGTTTCCATCATTTTCTGATGTTTCCAGGTTTTCACCCAGCCTTCCCTAGGCAGAGCCTTTGTCCCCTGCAAAAATGCTCGAGTCTCCCATTGACTTCAATGGGGTTCGTTACTCGAAACAAGCACCCGAGCATCGGGAAAAGTTCGACTCGAATAACGAGCACCCGAGCATTTTAGTGTTCGCTCATCTCTAATAATCACCTTATATTTTAACAATTTTTATTGACATTTTTATCATTTGTTTATTATTTTTGTTATTTTTTATTCTTTATCATTATTCATTTTAATTCATCTCAGTATATACGTTTTATCTGAAACACAATGATTGATTATGTTGATTATGATATGTTTTATAATGTATGCATCTATGAAATATTGGGAATTTTATGAATCATAATGTATTGAGGATCCTTTTGACCACAATATCCATATATTTTTAAAAATGTGAGCGATCCACACTGGAGTTTACCATTAACTCACAACAGTAATTGCTTCTACACCTACGAGGCGATTATATAAGGAGTCAATTGTATTGGAGTCCAGAATTCCACTGAGGAAGGGGCAGGATAATATAGCCCCAAAATGCGTTTGGGAACCTTGGACTCCAAAAGTAATTGTGCCACTTAGTAAAATACTACAGTACAAAAGCGGCACCAAGAATCACATTACAAAGAAAAAAGAAAAAACAACATTGCTAGTGGATTATTAAGAACCTTTTGGCGCGGATACTAGCGTGGGACGCCACGTGGGAAGCCACCGTGATGCCAGTGGAACTACAGAGCGGCTACGGAGAACAACCCAGCGAACGCACCCTTTACATCTTCCAATACGCTGAAAGGGGGGTAAAGTATAAGAGAACATTTTTGTACTGTTACCGCTACTGAATTTATGCTAAAAACTGGATACACCCTGCATGTGGATAAGTTTATTATAAGCTGGAGACATTTGCTTTATCCTGAATAGGGATACATCCATTGCATCTACTACAGACTGAATGTAATGGATATAGGCTGTATGTAGTCTACATAAATACCGTGGACTATTTAATACAGACACTCTGGATAAGACTGCTAGCTTATAAGCAGCTTTAACAACACCTAATCTTATTGTGATATCCACCATTACCGTGCTACGGTCAATAACCTAACAAGGAAAAGGACGCTATTTCTTGTTTTACTTATGCAAAATTTTAATACTTTTGATTACATTGTTTATTTTATTATAAATTTATTGTTTCTTGTTTCTTGTTTACCCTAATTTGCACACATTGACACCAGCGCTGGCAATTTACTATATTACCTATTCAGTTTATTATTGTTTTAATGTGAGGACCTTTTACAATTAAATTAAATTAATTAAATAAATACATTATTAAGCCAATTTAAGACCCAACCTATCATTTGGAACACACACAGATGATAGTGTGCATACCATTTTCCTGTTTGACAGAAATTTTTCTCTAATTAATAACGGCTGGGGATAAGCCGTGAGGTATTGCACCTATTTCCATACGGACAGAGGAGTGAGCCACCACACTCTACTGTTTTTGATATTAATCCTCTACTTGTCTCTTCACACAGGTCTGTATTATGTGTGTTATTTTCTTCGCTCATATATGTCCACTCCATTTTGGTCCACCAATATTGAGCTATCCCCGTATGATCATTTTTCATAACTATTGTCATGGTTATAAATTTGCATAATACAGTATAATTATGTACAGTATATGCCAATATTACTCCAGTACAGGTGGTGTCTGTGCAATGCGTGTGATCTGGGCTTATCTTGAACCTTGATACTCCACTGTTCCTGTTCTCAATACATTTTGGACTCTATCTTTCTGTTACATTTGGTACAGAGCCTTTAGGTTACATTGCGTCCAGTTAACAAATGCAGAGATGTTTTCTTATTGTCTAAACTGTTGCCATACAGACTGATTCCTATCTGGAAGAAGATGTTTAAGGCTACTTTCACACTAGCGTTTTTAAATTCCGGTATTGAGTTCCGTCATAGGGGCTCAATACCGGAAAAAAACGCTTAAGTTTTGTCCCCATTCATTGTCAATGGGGACAAAACTGAACTGAAGACAACGGAATGCTTGGCATCCACACCAAGACGGATCCGGAATGACCCCCAATGCAAGTCAATGGGGACGGATCCGTCTGATGTGACCACAATGGTAAACGGATCCGCCCTCCATTGACTTTCAATGGAGTTCAGGACGGATCCGTCACCTACACAGACAGACAGACAGACACATACACACAAACACATACATACTTACATACTCCAGGCAGGCAGGCCGCACGTCTTCATGCCCAGGAGGCGCGCAGCTATGACGATTCCCTACAGCGCCCAGCAGAGGGCACTGTGGGGAATCGTCATAGCTGCATGCCTCCTGGGCGTGAAGACATGCGGCCTGCCTGGAGTATGTAAGTATGCAGGGCCAGCCTTTGGGGTGTGCGACCCGTGCGGTTGCACAGGGCGCTTCACTCCCGGCCACTTAAGGGGGCGCCCTGCCAGAGCGCCCCCTTAATGGCCCGGCCGTGCCCTGCAAGTGCCGCACAGTTGGGGGCAGCGGTGGGGCAGAGGGAGATGAGCGCTTCCCTTGTGGAAGCGCTCATCTCCATAGTCTGCCTTTGGAGATGCGGGGCAGGAGAGGGAGAGGCGTCTCCCCTGCCCGTTCCTCTGATAGGCTGCAGGCCCTAGGCCTGCAGCCTATCAGAGGCCAGCTCAGGCGGCGCGATGACGTCATCGCGCCGCCTGAGCCGTACAGCGCGGGACACAGGCCGGAAGAGGCCTGCATCGCATCGCTGCCGGCTCCATGGAGGTAAGTAAGTGTTTATTTTTTTATGGGGGCATTTTACTGGCACATGGGGGCACTGGGGGCACTTTTACTGGCACAAGGGGGGCACTGGGGGCATTTTTAATGGCACATGGGGGCGCTGGGGGCACTTTTACTGGCACATGGGGGCACTGGGGGCACTTTTACTGGCACAAGGGGGCACTGGGGGCATTTTTACTGGCACAAGGGGGCACTGGGGGCATTTTTACTGGCACATGGGGCACTGGGGGCATTTTACTGGCACAAGGGGGGCACTGGGGCATTTTTATTGGCACATGGGAGCATTTTACTGGCACTGGGGCATTTTTACTGGCACATGGGGGCACTGGGGGCATTTTACTGGCACTGGGGGCATTTTACTGGCACTGGGGCACTTTTACTGGCACAAGGGGGCACTGGGGGCATTTTTACTGGCACATAGTGGCATTTTACTGGCACATTGGAGCACTGGGGGCATTTTACTGGCACTGGGGGCATTATACTGGTACAAGGGGGCACTGGGGCATTTTATTGGCACATGGGAGCATTTTACTGGCACTGGGGCATTTTTACTGGCACATGGGGGCACTGGGGGCATTTTACTGGCACTGGGGGCACTTTTACTGGCACAAGGGGGCACTGGGGGCATTTTTACTGGCACATAGTGGCATTTTACTGGCACATGGGGGCACTGGGGGGCATTTTACTGGCACTGGGGGCATTTTACTGGCACAAGGGGGGCACTGGGGGCATTTTTATTGGCACATGGGAGCATTTTACTGGCACTGGGCATTTTTACTGGCACATGGGGCACTGGGGGCATTTTACTGGCACTGGGGGCATTTGTACTGGCACAAGGGGGCACTGGGGGCATTTTTATTGGCACATGGGAGCATTGTACTGGCACTGGGGGCATTTTTACTGGCACAAGGGGGCACTGGGGGCATTTTTACTGGCACATAGTGGCATTTTACTGGCACATGCGGGCACTGGGGGCATTTTACTGGCACTGGGGGCATTTTTACTGGCACACGGGGGGCACTGGGGGCATTTTTACTGGCACATGGGGGCACTGGGGCATTTCTTACTGGCACATAATTTGGGGGGGAATCAATGGGGGGAACTTCTGGCACATTATTGGGGGGCACTTCTTACTGGCACATGATTTTGGGGAGGAATCAATGGGGGGAACTTCTGGCACATTATTGGGGGGCACTTCTTACTGGCACATTGGAAGCATTATTACTTCTGGGGCACAGTGGGGACATTAGTACTGTTGGGGGCACTATTACTAACAAGTGCACTCTGGCAGAGAATTATTAGTTGGGACTTGTGGGGGGCCCTATTACTGTGGGGGCACCCTGGCACAGTATCAGCGCAGTTATTTCTGGGGAGCGTTATGTTTACTATATTACTGGGCGCACTGTTACGGAACACTATTTGCTGGGCGCAGTTATTTTAGGACACTGTGTAAACTAAGATTTTTTTTTGTCAAACTGCAGAGATGAGAAATGGCTGAAAAATGGCGTCTGGTCTGAAAGGAGAAGATGAGGAAAGAGAAGATCTACATCAGAGGAGACGTCACTGGATGTAAGAGGTATGTGCGCTGTATTAGGTTACATTTCAATATAGAAAGCTATAAATACAGTGCAGAGATATATAGTGTGATATAGGACAGTATAGAGAGCTATAAATACATATATATATATATACTGTCTTACTCTACCTACCTATATCACTCTATATATCTCTGCACTGTATTTATAGCTCTATACTGTATGATGTTAGTACTGTCACTCGGGGAGGGGGGCGCCGAGAGAAAGTTTCGCACAGGGCGCCATCTACCCTAAGGCCGGCCCTGTAAGTATGTATGTGTTTGTGTGTATGCGTGTGTATGTATATGGTACTGTGTGACATGTGTGCGTTCCGGCCCCACACATGTCCCTGTGGCAGTCCAGATCCGACGGCACCCTTCACCTGCCGGATCCGGACTGCCACTTGTGTGAAAGAGGGCTAACTCCTGCTGATATACAATGTTCCAAAAGGTTACTGTGCAATAAAAATTGTAACTTATCCTTCAAGGCTTTAAATCCACTTTTAGCAAGAAGATACAACAGAGAAAGGCTGGAGTCAATACATCATTGTTTATTAGGGCAACACAAAAGCAGATTATTCACATATTGTAGTAGGGCCACATCAGAACCAGGGTCCCAATCTCTGAGTATTTGAATAATTGCTGCTGTATACATATTAGGTGAATATTGGGCCCCTTGCAGTAGAACAGTCCACGTATATTGATTACCCGCATGGGTAAAAGCAAACACATATTGACTGTCTGGTTGCAGGGGTACAGAAAAGAAAGCATTTGCAAGTGAGTAGCTGTGCTGGGTATTTGTGACAGAAGAATATGTGGGTTAGGAACAACTGGTGTATCCAGAACAGTTGCCTCATTTACTTAGGTCCTGGACCATACGATACTCGGTGGACTGTCCTTTCTCTGTCATCTTCTTCTTAACAGGATATATAACAGGGTATTGTAGATTGGGACCTCTCTTCTTCTGTACCACTCTGTAACTCTTCTTGTTTATGCTTATTGTATTTATGTATTATGTATGCCATCGAATGAATAGCACTTTAATAATAAATAATAATATTATATGGGGATGTGGTTTTAACTAACACTCCTGCCTGTAAGAAGCCATATATTGCAGCAATAATAGCATCTGCTTGAGCTAGGCTGAGTGTATACAAAGAAAAAAAGAGGGGTTTTCAGTCAGCACATCCCAATGCGCAGGTGCACATTGCTATGGCTGATTGCAATGAAAAGGTTAGAGATTCTTGGCATATTTTGTACAAAATTATCTGGGCCAGTTCACCAAATCGTCCTTGTGATCTCTGTAGAACGGGAACCTAACACTATTTCCTACCTGTTATGTGCCAACCTTGGCTTCCGTATAATCAGGGGGTGTTTGGTTCCACATGCATGCTGGGTCCTTTCTGCCTTTTGCCATTTGTAGTGCTTCAAAGGCCTCCACTAATACAGGGATGCAGGTACCAAGCATGCATGCCGAGTCCACTCGGCTTTATAGTTACACTAGTTAAAATCAGCCTATGGAGCAGGTGGGGCTAGTCAGGAGTGCATGACCAAATGGAGTAGCCACACCTCCAGTACAAACTTACAAAGAAAAAAAGAGGGGTTTTCAGTCAGCACACCCCAATGCGCAGGTGCACGTTGCTATGGCTGATGGCACATAACAGGTAGGAATCGGCATGCATGCTTGGCACCTGCATCCCTGTATACTAATACAGGGAGGCCTTTGAAGCACTACAAATGGCAAAAGGCAGAAGGTACCCAGCATGCATGTGGAACCAAACACCCCCTGATTATACGGAAGCCAAGGTTGGCACATAACAGGTAGGAAATAGTGTTAGGTTCCCGTTCTACAGAGATCACCTGGACAATTTGGTGAACTGGCCCAGATAATTTTGTACAAAATATATTTGCCAAGAATCTCTAATTTACCAAACAAGCATAGCATTAGCTCCAGAATACTTCATATCTCTATGGCATGTTGTGCTTTATCTGGTCAGCAGTGTGCTGTTGCATTGTATGTATTTTCCTTGAGTGTATATTGTATTTTCATGGACAGAGGTGCTCCAACCTTTAGGCCTCATTCACACGTCCGTATTTGTGCACATCCTGGAAAACGGTCAGTTTTTTGTGGATCCGTTGTTCTGCAAAAAACTCCGTTTTTCCAGGACATTTGTTCTGTTTTTCCGTAAAAAACGGAAAGGATGTATCCATATGTCAGGATGAAGGATGAATAACATCTGTACCTTTTCTTTTTTTTTCTCCCCTCCTGGAACGGAATCCGCAAATACAGATGACATGCGGATGCCTTTCCGCATGTCTTCCGCATTTTTTGCGGATCCATAGACTTTCATTGTGCTACGGACCGCAATTCAGGAGAAAAGTAGGACAGGAGGCTTTCTTTATGCGGACAGTTGGAACGGACACACGGATGCGGACACCACACGGTGTACTGTCCGCATTTTTTCGAGACCCATTGAAATGAATGGATCCATATCCTATCCGCATAATTGTCCGCAATTGCGGAAACGGATGAGGAAAGGATACGGACACATTATACGGACGTGTGAATGAGGCCTTACACAATCACGGAAAAAAAGTGGTCTAAAATGGCAGAGAAGTGCTCAAACCCCATATGCTGTTGCACATATCAAACCAGGGGAGCAAATCCTGCACATGTGATCCGTTGCTAATAGCAATCCCCAGCAAAAATGCATACAATGGAGGATGCCTGCAGCGGACCACATGAACCACAGAAACATCCTTCACAAGATAACCAATTGTGCGGATGTGACAAACTATATAATCAATCAAATCACGAAAAAAGGTGCACTGCGACGGTAAATGCAATTGATAATATATGATTAAACCCCTCACGCTGATGTTAAAATGAGACTTTCGCCAATATATTCTTATATCAAGAACATACCAGAGGCTGAGCACCGCATCAAGGTATCTCAGAGTGGTACGGACCTAACGCTAACCTACCTATACTGTATGGGCAATTACGGAAGAAGCATCCAAGCCGACACACAGCGACCAACTCCTAGTTACCTCCAGCGTGAGATCACACAAACAATAGGAGGAGGGAGGAGACTGTAAGTCCCACCTACCAATGACTCATGTGACTCAGGCTGCACAGGTGCACCAGAATGTTACCATAAGATCTAAGTCAATGTGTATATAAAAGGAGAAAACAGAAAAAACAGTGCCTCATGTGTAGTAACGCCAGGAGGTGTTGAATAGATAATAAAGGTTCTGCTTACCAAATGCTGTTGTGATGAGTCACAGCAGCTGTTTGTGCCGTGCTGGTATTTCCCCTACCAGCAAAAGGGATTACTGTGCTGCTGCCTTGGCTCCTTCCTTATCCCTCCGGGGGTATATGGAAAATTTGAAGTAAAAGCAATGTTTGGAGACCAAAGATTACGGCGCTGACAGCATAAAGTAGATTAGATGGAATGTCAGATCCTCTTTTATTTTCATCTACGTGTTTCAAGGGCGAACAGCCCTCTTCCTCAGGACAATTAAAACAATATTGTTTTAATTGTCCTGAGGAAGAGGGCTCACTGCACTGAGCGCCCCCATCCTCCACAGTATCTCCCCTCATACACTGAGCACCCCCATCCTCCACAGTATCTGCCCACCTACACTGAGCACCCACATCGTCCACACAGCATCTCCCCTCAAACGCTGATCACCCCCATCCTCCACACAGCATCTCCCCAGCAGTTAATTTAAGGTGGTTTAGATATTTTCAGTTGCGCTCAGCACTGGCTAGGGTTAAGGAAAAAACACGATTGGTAATTGATTCTTCTACACTACTTGAGGGATCGGTCATGTCAAACTAATTTAATCAGTTTCTGTGAGGAGGTAAATTCTACACTTGACCGCGGTGAATCAATGGATGTCGTATATCTGGACTTCTCCAAAGCATTTGACACTGTACCACATAAAAGGTTAGTATATAAAATGAGAATTCTTGGACTGGGAGAAAATGACTGTATGTGGGTACGTAACTATCTCCGTGATAGAAAAAGGGGGTCAGTCAGCACATCCCAGTGTGCAGGTGCACGCTGCCATGGCTAGATACACAAAGGAAAAAAAAATACAATGCAACAGCGCTCTGCAAACCAAATAAAGTACAAAAATGCCATAGAAATAGAAAATATTCTGGTGCTGATGCTACGCTTATTTAGTAAATTTGAGATTCTTGGCAAATATATTTTGTACAAAATTATTTGGGCCCGCCCACCAAACGTTAAGGCGAGATGGGAACCTAACACTAAATGCTACCTGTTATGTGCCATAACGGCCACCATAAAATTCAGTGAGTGCAGGTTTGATGCCCGTGATGAGAACATAGTCCTGCCATTTTGCAAATCACTAGTCAGACCAAACATGGAGTACTGTGTACAGTTCTGGGCTCCTGTGAACAAGGAAGACATAGCTAAGCTGGAATGGGTGGACTATAGTACCCAGAAAGATTATCAAAATTAGAGTTATTCAATAGAGCAGGAGTTATGCTGGCCCGCAGACTTAAGAAGCGAGTTATTGCCTCGCGTATTGAATCTATGCGGCAAAGGGATGGTACGACCACCACACACCCATTAGCTATCGCAGATGCATTTGCAGAGTACTATAGCTCCTTATACCATCTGAAAGATGACCCTGATACACCACAGCCTACAACACAAATGATTTCTACCTTCTTAGACTCCATTAACCTCCCGGCGCTGTCCTCTCCAGACCTTTCTTCTATTAATACTACTTTTACAGAAAAGGAGATTGATGCGGCAATAAAGACCCTTAAACCACATAAAGCCCCAGGTCTGGATGTTTTTTCTGCGGACTATTACAAAACCTTTAAAATGAAACTAACATCCTTTCTCGCTTGTCTCTTTAATGCATTCCTCCTCCCCATAGCATCCCCAAAGAAATGTTAAGTGCCATAGCTACTACTATTCCTAAATCAGGGAAACTGCAAGATGTCCCATCTAATTTCCGACCCATCTTGTTACTCAACAACGACATCAAATTATTTTCTAAGCTACTAGCCCTGAGAATTCAACCTTTTTTTTTCCGTGGCGTCAAAGCCGAGTTGGGACTAGAAGGATGATAGATCTGCTCCAGGTGTCGGAGACCTCAGATGCACCCACAATATTTGTATCACTAGACACTGAAAAGGCCTTTGATAGGGTGCACTGGGGGTTTCTGGCATCGGTGTTAGATTTAGGTTTGGGTTTTCCGGACCTATAATTACAGCCATGATGAACCCTTATTCCGCCCCATCTGCGCGGGTTCTAGCGTCCAGGTTTTATTCTACAGTAAATGTTTTGATATTTCAAATAGTACACAACAGGGCTGCCCACTCTCGCCGTTAGTATTCGCTCTGGTGATGGAACCCCTTGTGGCTAAGATACGTATGGACCCAGCAGTCATTGGCATCCCAGTCGTTACTATAGCACACAAGTTGAGCCTTTAGGCAGATGATGTCATATTAACACTTAACAAACCAGAAATATCTCTCCCGGCTGTTACTAAGATACTGGATGAATATGCAAAGGCTTCAATTTACAAACTAAACCTCACTAAATCACATATACTTCCGTTCTCAGTCCCTGTTCTCCTCAAAAATCAGCTCCTGGATAAGTTCCCATTCCAGTGAGTATAAAACATGCTCTATCTAGGTATTCATTTAACATCTCGCCTCAAAGACTTAGTGCGACATTACTTTACCTCTGTGCGAACTGAACTTCTAGCAGATTATGCTAAATATTCCCAGAGTTATATGTCCTGGATAGCTAGAATTAATGCTGTCAAAATGCTATACAAATTTAGATGTATCTAACTTCTTATACCTGTCAGAACACTTCGCTTATTACAAGCAGATCTCCTCAAATTTATCTGGGGAGATAAGTCACCCAGAGTGGACTGTCATGCACTATATCCACATCTACATAACGGAGGAATGGGAGTTCTGGACATCATTCGTTATTACAAGGCTAATCTCATAGATCAGACTAGAGAATGGTGGAATCCTTCTTCGAATCACAAATGGCCCGAGGTGGAGTCTACATTAGCGACGTATCATTCCCTTAGGGGATTACTAGCTGCCCACTCCCTAGCGCCGATCTCTGGGGGCCCCTCTCTCTGGACCATGCGAGCAGCGGTGTGGACTTGGCACCATCATATCAGAGGTGCGGACCTGTTTTCACCCAGTGTCTCAGAAATTCATAAAATCGCCCTCACTTACTTTATTCCAGATTTTGTTGTTGATACTTGGGAGAGAGTGGGACTGTTATATACAGTGCCTTACGAAAGTATTTGGCCCCCTGGAACTTTTCAACCTTTTGCCACATTTCAGGCTTCAAACAAAAAGATATAACATTTTACATTTTTGGTGAAGAATCAACAACAAGTGGGTCACAATTGTGAAGTGGAACGAAATTTATTGGATCATTTAAACTTTTTTTGTAATAATAAAACTGAAAAATGGGGCGTGCAAAATTATTCGACCCATTTACTTTCAGTTCAGAAAACTCACTCCAGAAGTTCATTGAGCATCTCTGAATGATCCAATGTTGTCCTAAATGACTGATGAAGATAAATAGAATCCACCTGTGTGTAATCAAGTCTCCGTATAAATGCACCTGCTCTGTGATAGTCTGAGGGTTCTGTTTAAAGCACAGAGAGCATCATGAAGACCAAGGAACACACCAGGCAGGTCCGTGATACTGTTGTGGAGAAGTTTAAAGCCGGATTTGGATACCAAAAGATTTCCCAAGCTTTAAACATCCCAAGGAGCACTGTGCAAGCGATCATATTGAAATGGAAGGAGTATCAGACCACTGCAAATCTACCAAGACCCGGTCATCCCTCTAAACTTTCATCTCAAACAAGGAGAAGACTGATCAGAGATGCAGCCAAGAGGCCCATGATCACTCTGGATGAACTGCAGAGATCTACAGCTGAGGTGGGAGAGACTCTCCCACCTCAGCTGTAGATCTCTGCAGTTCATCCAGAGGACAACAATCAGTCGAACACTTCACAAATCTGGCCTTTATGGAAGAGTGGCAAGAAGAAAGCCATTTCTCAAAGATATCCATAAAATGTCTTGTTTACAGTTTGCCACAAGCCACCTGGGAGACACACCAAACATGTGGAAGAAGGTGCTCTGGTCAGATGAAACCAAGATCGACCTTTTTGGAAACAATGCAAAACTATATGTTTGGCGTAAAAGCAACACAGCTCATTATCCTGAACACACCATCCCCACTGTCAAACATGGTGGTGGCAGCATCATGGTTTGGGCCTGCTTTTCATCAGCAGGGACAGGGAAGATGGTTAAAATTGATGGGAAGATGGATAGAGCCAAATACAGGACCATTCTGGATGAAAACCTGTTGGAGTCTGCAAAAGACTAGGACGGAGATTTATCTTCC
This sequence comes from Rhinella marina, assembly GCA_900303285.1. NCBI lineage: Eukaryota > Metazoa > Chordata > Amphibia > Anura > Bufonidae > Rhinella > Rhinella marina. The sequence continues at coordinate 46,666 of ONZH01003011.1, forward strand.
AACAAGACAATGATCCCAAACATAAAGCAAAATCTACAATGGAATGGTTCAAAAATAAACGTATCCAGGTCTTAGAATGGCCAAGTCAAAGTCCAGACCTGAATCCAATTGAGAATGTGTGGAAAGAGCTGAAAACTGCTGTTCACACACGCTCTCCATCCAACCTCAAAGAGCTCGAGCTGTTTTGCAAGGAAGACTGGGCAAGAATTTCAGTCTCTAGATGTGCAAAACTGATACCCCAAGCGACTTGCAGTTGTAATCGCAGCAAAAGGTGGCGCAACAAAGTATTAATGCAAGGGGGCCGAATAATTTTGCACGCCCCACTTTTCAGTTTTATTATTACAAAAAAAGTTTAAATGATCCAATAAATTTCGTTCCACTTCACAATTGTGACCCACTTGTTGTTGATTATTCACCAAAAATTTAAAATGTTATATCTTTTTGTTTGAAGCCTGAAATGTGGAAAAAGGTTGAAAAGTTCCAGGGGGCCGAATACTTTCGCAAGGCACTGTATGAATCAGATATTAGAGAATTCTAATATTAAAGCCTTTGAAGATTTACACCACACTCACCAACTACCTAACTCATGTTTCTACCAGTATTTGCAGATAAGACATCTATTGCATAATGTTGGAATCCCTCCTGATTAACCGCCTAGGAACACCCAGATAAGGCTATTTTCACACTAGCGGCAGTCCGGATCCGGCAGGTGAAGGGTGCCGCCGGAACCGGACTGCCGCAGGGACATGTGTGGGGCCGGAACCGCGTTCCGGCCCCACACGTCACACAGTACCATATACAGACATACATACATACACACACATACACATACACACAAACACATACATACTTACATACTCCAGGCAGGCAGGCCGCACGTCTTCATGCCCAGGAGGCGCGCAGCTATGACAATTCCCCACAGCGCCCTCTGCGGGGCGCGGTAGGGAATCGTCATAACGGCGCGCCTCCTGGGCATGAAGACGTGCGGTCTGCCTGCCTGGAGTATGTAAGTATGTATGTGTTTGTGTGTATGTCTGTCTGTCTGTCTGTCTGTGCTGACGGATCCGTCCTGAACTCCATTGAAAGTCAATGGAGGGCGGATCCGTTTACCATTGTGGTCACACCAAACGGATCCGTCCCCATTGATTTGCATTGGGAGTAATTCCGGATCCGTCTTGGTGCAGATGCCTGGACTGGAGAGAAAACCGCAGCATGCTGCGGTTTGTTCTCCGGCCTGAAGACGGAACGGAATGCTTTCAGGAGCATTCCGTTGTCTTCAGTTCAGTTTTGTCCCCATTGACAATGAATGGGGACAAAACTGAAGCTTTTTTTCCGGTATTGAGCCCCTATGACGGAACTCAATACCGGAATTTAAAAACGCTAGTGTGAAAGTAGCCTTAGCAAGTTCTTTAGTAATCAAAGCAATATAATGAGAGGCCTCTCTAGTGCTTATCAGGCCTTTGGCCCGAGTCTAGATAGCAAATCAGGCTTTATGGTGAAATGGGAGAAGGAAATGGGCTGTGAGTGAATCATTAGCGAATGGCAAAAAGCTTTCTATTGGGTGGTAGATGGCTCTAGTTGCATTAATTATGCAGAGCAAAATCGGAAAATTTAGCTCCTTTGGTCCCTAAGTCCTGCCCGCGTGTCGCATATTGACTCTACTTATAGCCCATATTGCTGGTGAGGAGAGGGGAACCCCAACACATATGTGGTGGAACTGCCCCATAATATCCCCTTTTTGGCAGGAGGTCTTCCAGCTCATGTCTTCAGTTGCTGAGTTCCCTCTCCCTCCCTCCCCGTCATTAGCTATACTTTCTATTGGGTTTGATGCCCTCCCATATACACACCATTGCGTGGTGGCAGGGATCTTAAAGGCAGCATGGAAACTAATTGCTACCTCCTAGAAACAGCCTATCAATCCAAATACCTTGGAACTGATAGCCCTAGTGAACAAATATATGCAGCATGAATGTATTTATGCCTCTTCACATCGAACCAGATCTAATATACTGCAGAGATAGAATTTATGTTGTACTTCCTCTTATGCATCTCACATAACAGTGACAATTTTATGATATTTCTAACACATAAATCTTTCTATCTGGGGATGCAAGAAGAGAATGAGTGAGAGGTTCTGGCATATCACGACCGCTGGTTTTGTTCTTTAAAGAGACCCTGTCACCATTTTTTTTATTTAATAAAACTATATATCACAATGAAATAATACAACTTCTAAGTAGGACTAATTTAAAAAAAAACTAACAATTAACAGTGTAATTGGAGTGTGTGTGGCATGTGCACTCCATGTTACCAGACGACTCCTCTGAAAGAGTCGCCTCCAGGCAGCAGGACAGGAAGTTCCCGGCATGCTCAGTGCTCTGACGTAACTCCCCAGAGCAGGAGAATGTAGTTTGATGCAGGAGCAAGACATTCCAGCCCAGTCCTTTACACAGCAGCTACTGCTCTGCAGGGTAGAGATGCCGGCAGTCAGCAAAGCAGGCTGACCTGACAGCAGGGGCGGTCTTGGCATTTCTGGGGCCCTAAGCGAAGTTATGTCCGGGGGCCCCCACCCCCCAATGACGCGTCACGCCCCTGATGACACGCCCTCTGATGACACCCCCCCCAATGGCACGTCCCCCCACACATCAAAGACTGGGACTAGAGCATGCTCGGGTGGAATTTGCGTGCGCTTTTTCAAATCTGCACGCTAATTCATATGCATATTTTAGTATGTACACTAATTTGTATGCATTTTATAAATTAGTACGCATTAGCGTACTAATTTATAAAATGAGTACGCATTCGGACAAATGCAGTACGTGACAGCTGGGCGGTCGGTCTTGGACACCAGCACAAGAGCGGAGCGTGGGGGCCCCCTTGGACGTCGGGGCCCTATGCAAATGCATAGGATGTGTGGTGCCCAAGACCGCCCCTGCCTGACAGATGCTAAGAATGTGTTCATGTGTTAGAAGCTCCTCCACCACCTCATCGGAGGATTTGTGGAGAGCCTGCTCTTCTCATGCCGACACCACTGCTCCCCCCTCCCTCAGCACACAGCAGTAAGTAGTATTTCCCAGGGTCTGTGCCTTCTATCTTCTTACATACATGTATGCCCTGCATCTTTCCCGCACATTATAAGTGGTTTATATATGCCCTGAACATGATACACACATTTATCATATCTTTTCCATGCACTACATACATGTTTAGGGCTTATAGATATATATAAATGGATATCCTGAACATGATACTGATATACACTGCAGTTGTGTCAACAGGAAAAAAAAAAAAATCTAATATATAAAGCTGAGTGTGTGTGTGTGTGTGTGTCCGCTAAAGGAATCCGCACCGCTGCAGCTACAATCACTAAATTTGGCACATATGTACATCAGGTGTCCGGGAAGGTTTTAGAACAGTTTTCAACTCTCCAGGATGTACCGTTCCTGAGATATTCCCAAAAAATGCATTAGCCAATAGTAGCCTGGTCACATGACCCTTCTCAGCCAATAGAAGCTCACAGGCACACATCAGGTTTCTATGACAACCTAGCCAGTTCACTGCTTGCAGAGCACTGTGGATGACAATGGTAAATGGGTATTCCCAGTTACCATAACTATAACTTATGTTTTAGACTAACTCATCATCAATCATTACCTCATATAATGTAAATTTTTCATATTTACTGTTCAGTAGTAAGAAAAGATGTTTTCTTCCACTGCTACCCACCTTCCTCCTAAATCAGGCATCGACCTTTAATTCCGCCACCGTCAAAAGAAGGACTTAAAAGCACCACCCCCAGATCCCACTAAGTCACGCCCCTGACTCAGTCATGCCCCTTCCATGCTGCATTTGACCGGGATTAAAAATATTGGTAAAAATCACCTTCTGTCAGCTGCAGGGGTGGGGGAAGGGTGACTTTCTCCCTGCAGCTCATTGCTCAGACTGCACAGTGCTGCTGCTGAGAGTGCTGCTGCTGTGTCCATCCAGGCCCTGCGCATGACAGAGGACAGGGAGTCTGAAAGCCAGACCGTCCAGCCTAAAACAAGACCTCTGGCCACCCTAGGGGCAGGCTGATGTTAGGGTGGCCAGATGTCCGGCTTTAGGCTGGACAGTCCAGTTTTCTGGCTACCTGTTCTCCCTCCGACGCAGTGCCTGGACAGACACAGGGATGTCCACCCTTTCAGTAGCTCACACTCAGACAGCTTCTCCTCCATGTCTTCACGGAGCCAGAGGGGGCGTGGCCTCATGTTTAGTGATGTGTCTTCATGGGAACTGGGGGCACTGTTTCACGTTTGGGGGAATGGCCGGTGAGGTCTGGCTTTCTGGGGTGAAGACAGTGGCCACTCTAGCTGCTGTGGAGGTCACAGTTAAAGGGGTGGGCTTTTGTAGAGGTCACTGTTAAAGGGGTGGGCAGCTGTAGAGGTCACTGTTATAGGGGCAGGCTGCTGTAGAGGTCACTGTTGAAGGCAGGCTGCTGTAGAGATCACTGTTAAAGGGGCGGGCTGCTGTAGAGGTCACTGTTAAAGGGGCGGGCTGCTGTAGAGGTCACTGTTAAAGGGGCGGGCTGCTGTAGAGGTCACTGTTTAAGGGGTGGGCCGCTGTAGAGGTCACTGTTAAAGGGGCGGTCCGCTGTAGAGGTCTCTGTTAAAGGGGCGGGTCGCTGTAGAGGTCACTGTTAAAGGGGCTGGCCACTGTAGAGGTCACTGTTAAAGGGGCGGGCCGCTGTAGAGGTCACTGTTAAAGGGGCAGGCACTGTAGAGGGCACTCTCGATATCTTTTAACGACACGCACAAACAGTAAAAGAAATAAATTAAATATACCCGGGCGAAGCCGGGTCCTTCAGCTAGTATATATATATATATCTCATGTGCAGAGCAAAGATAGATAAATGTGTGTGTATTATGTTTAGGATATTGATAAAGATATATCATATATATATCTTTGCCCTGCATATATACTATATATAAATACATACACACAATGTATTTTTTGTCCTATAAGATGGATTTAGAGGATTTTGCAGCTTTGAATATATATACATTTTATTTTATTATTTTTTTTCTATCTATTGATACAACTAAACTGTGCATAATATATATTGCAGTCCCCAATGCACGGTATAGGAGGCATATGTTTGTGTGCTTGAGCCCTTACTCATGACTTTTTCCACATGACAATTTGTGCAGAAAAAGCTTGTATAGTGTGAAACATGTTCAGGTAGCCTATGGATCCCCATACATGACTTTGACTATGGTCAGTAAAAAATGCCATAATAAATTCATACATGCTACTCATGGTTTGTGCAACTTTTTTCTGTCGTTTTTATCACACAGTGGGGTAAAACTGGTGTAAAGTAGAACTGGCTTAGTTGCCCATAGCAACCAATCAGATTCCACCTATCATTTTCCAAAGGAGTGCTAAAAAATGAATGGTGGAATTTGGTTGGTTGCTATTGGCAACTAAGACCGTTTTTCTTTGCATTAGTTCTGATAAATTTCCCCATCTGTGTCTTATCACTGCTATGATGTGTTTCCCTTATAGAGAAAGTGATGTCCAAATGCAAAGAAAAATAGCAAAGCTCAAACACACTGAAGGACATTTATTAAACTATTTACACCACTATTGAGGCATAAAAAAGTCACACATTATGGCGCACGCTATATGTGCAACATATTTTGCAACTTTTTAGGCTTCCCGACACTTTTCCGAAGTTTCAAGAAAAAGAGGCTGGGCTTAGCAGAAGGGATGAGGCTTCGCGTCGCCTGCAATATTTACTACATATAACTTCCTCTAGAAAGTAGTGGATGTTATAGCTCAAGTCTATGCCAGCCTGTAGACTTCAGTTTCTACCGCACAGCAGGGCAGAGATGTGCTATGTGTTAAGAGATGTCTGCATCTTAATAAATTAGGCGCCTTTCACACCAGTCCAGGGAGATCCAGACCAGCAGATGGATGTGCCAGTCTTGATATATCTCCCCCACTGAGTTTTTGAAAAGAAACCAGAAAGACAAATAAATGCCGCCTAATTAACAAAATCGCAAGAGAAGAAAAACACTTAAAAAATGGTTCCTGTAAAAAAAAACAAAAAAAACCCACGGATCCTGTGCATCAGTAATCGTCCGTTCACATGTCCGTAAGCGTTTTGCGCTGCGCAAAACACGGATATTGGCTGTGTGCATTCTGCATTTTGTGGATAGCACATGGCTGGCCCTATGATAGAAATAGCTATTCTTGTCTGCGATTGCGGACAACAATAGGACATGCTCTATCTTTTTCCCGGGGCCACAGAACGGAACTACGGATGCTGTCCGCATCTTTTGTGGCCTCATTAATGGGTCTGCATCCATTCCGCAATTTTTTGGACCCAGAACTATGGACATGTGAATAGACCCTTATGCACATTATTGAGCCATTTCTGTCTGGGATCCGTTATTTTAGCATTCATGCAGGATTTTTTTTCCATTAAAAAAAACAGATCTCAGGTACTGTAGCTATGGCTCAAACGGTTGCCAAATGTGTGCACAGTATCAGTGAATGGCAGCACAGCCTCACAAAAACTAAGCTTATTCCAAATTGACGCTTCGGTTATTTTTATCAGTTATTGTGAGCCAAAACTGTGTAGGGTCAAAACACAGAATAGGCACAAATGTTCCATTATACCTTATCTCTGAGTAGACTTGACTCCGGGTTTTGGCTCACGATTAGGCTTCATTCACACATCCGTATTTTGCGGATCCGCATAACATGGACACTGGCAATGTGCATTCCGCAATTTGCGGAACGCACGTAATAGAAATGCCTTTTCTTGTCCGTGTATTCGGACAAGAATAGGACATGTTCAATTTTTTCGGGAGCCGCGGAACGGAAGTGTGTGGCCCCATTGAAATGAATGGATCCGCATCCTATCCGCATAATTGTCCGCAAATGCGGAAACGGATGCGGAGAGGATGCGGATAAAAAAACGGATGTGTGAATGGGGCCTTACTGATGGAAAAAACTGATCAAATAACTGAGGTGTGAACTTGGCCTAAGATACTCCAACCTTAAATTTGTATTAGATTCCATGATATTTGAGACCCATAATGTTCAATGCTGTGCTTACTAAGCCCTTGTATCTAAGCCTATCTAGGATGATACAGTAGGAGACACACTGGCTTTGCAGCATAGTATTACACATTATAGCCTTAGGTACACTGAATAAATAGCTCTGCCTCAATTACACAAGTCACAGCACAATATCACACATCAAGTGCTACTCAAGTATATCTAAGTCTATCTGAGTTATCATGCGGTTATATACAGGGGCAGCTGTGAGCGGTGACACAGCGATGTGGCTTGATATTATTCAATAAACATGCCTCTTGGGCTCTTACCACATTTCAACCTTCTGTCACTTTTGTGCGCCTCTCCCTTGGGCTCAGATATTTGTTTCACCCGATATGGTTGAGCTTTGCCGCTGTAGCTAGCAGCGTGGAGCTCCAAGGTCCTTGGTTGGCGCATACAGCATATGTGGCGTGCGGCGTCTCCGTTCACGTGGTTCCCGGGTCACGTGATGTGGAGATCAGGTGATCCACTTCAGGAAGGTCCTGCCAGGTCCTGCGGGTATCGGGTATAGAAAGTCAGCAATAACCAACGATGATCTTTAGACGGATTTCTCAATAGGATCAGTTTGCTAAGGAGATAGAAATAGCGAAAAAGAGGGTCCGGACCCTGAAGTCAATCTTTCATTATCTACAAACACCATACGCGTTTCGGAGCCCTGGCTCCTTCATCAGTGGTGATCAATATAGTCTGCTCCCATTCCGCCTATTTATAGTGTCTTCAAAAATTATCCCAAAATCTGGACTGGATTATCTTGCTCATTATCCGAAGTTAACATGTCTCTCATCTACAGACTGCGTTTTCACCGCATTTTTTCTATAGATAGCTTCATATATCATATTACTACATATTAATAAGCTACATTAGTTAAATAGATACTATATATTTAACCCTTTAACACTAGAGATGAGCGAGTAGTGAAATATTCGAAAGTTCGAAATTCGATTCGAATAGACCGCGAAATTCGACTATTCGACCGAATATCGAATCCCATTAAAGTCTATAGGAAAAAAATGCTCGCCACTTGGAAATCTCAATTCGACCACTTGGAGGTCACCAAGTCCACCCTGAAACCTCAGAAAAGGATGCCAACACTGCTGGAATGCAACTGGGACAGCAGGGGAAGCATGTCTGGGTGCATATAACGCGCCCAAGTCGCACTATTACGCCACTATCACAGCCTCTCAACAATACAC
>ONZH01003012.1:0-37623 GCA_900303285.1 Rhinella marina
AAGAATGTCCACCTAATTTGTTGGTGCACACTCATACCCAGAAGGTCAGTTATTCCCCTACTCCCCCCTTCCTCTGGTTATTGTGTACATAGGTGTTGTAATGATTCCCACCACTGTGAAGGCCTATGAATAGAAATCAAACCCAGAAACCTGTGCAGAGCTATAATCGGCCATATTTGTTTTTACCTATGTTCCCCCAGAAACAGATATTACAAAGGAGCTGAAATTACACGAAAACAGCAAACATTGTTAAATTTAAAGGTGCCCCTTTTTCAGGGCTGATTACTTTAAAACATATGTCAATCTTTGCATAAGAACGTTTATGTAACTGTCTGTAATAGCAACATAATAGTAACATAGTAACAATCAGAAGCCATTCTCTATCTAAAGTGTCAGCTGGTTGAGAATCAGCCATCTGAGCACATGTGTTTATAGCCCTCATAAAAGATGTGAGACATTTCATAGTGGCAATGGAGTAACAATATCAATTTACAGCACAGTAAAACATGTTTGTGCAGGGCAAGAAATATGATGAAACAATAATGTTTTGTGGACATTTAGTGGTCAGTTTATAGCAACCACAAATGGACAAGGTTAATTCACAAGTATGAAGAGTGGTGAAACTCACCACAGCATCGAATGCAGCACAAAGTATATATTTTAACTGATGAAAAAGTCAAGTAACCTTCTGCATTGACCCAAGTAAATAAAATCAAACTTACATAATTATTGTCTCAAATACAAATGAATTATTTTACTCAGCACCTACAACTTTATGTAGTAGTTCTAGTCCTCTAATCATTATACTTAGGCCCCATTCACACGACCGTATGAATGGGGCCTTATAATGATTAATATGGTAATGATTAGAGATGAGCGAACATGCTCATCCGAGCTTGGTGCTCGTTCGAGCATTAGGGTATTCGCATATGCTCGCTACTCGGACGAGCATATCACGATCCTCGAGGAAATGGCAACTTCCTCTTCCTGCATGTTAGCCGCCTTTTTTCAGCCAATCAACATGCAGGAGAGTCTTTGGTACCTCCTAGCATCACGTGGGGCCCCTACAAGTCGATAGCAGGGATTGGCTGGCCAGATCAGATGACCTGGGAATATAAGAATCTGGTCCCGCGCTGCTCGAGTCATATGCCGTCTGCATGAGATTAGGGATAGAGCTGCTGTCTGTCAGGGAGAGTGTTAGGGCCTGAAATAGTTGTTGGTTAGGCAGGAATTACCCACAAAGAACCCAACAGCCCTTCTAAGGGCTACAAGCACGTTTTTTTTTTTGGTCTCCTCCTGGCTGCTGGCTGGGACTTATAGTACAGCTACTGCCATCTTGGCTGCACACTGTTAGGGCGTGAAATTAGAATCTGGTTAGGCAGGAATCATCCACAAAGAACCAAACGCTCCTTCTAAGGGCTACAACAACATTTTTTTTTTTTGTCCTCCTCTCGGCTGCTGGCTGGGACTTGTAGTGCAGCTACCGCCATCTTGGCTGCACACTGTGCACTGGTGGCAGAAAGGGGAAAGCACATGGTCCACACAGATCCCAATGAAATTGCCCAAAGTCCTCTCAGTACTCATTTTTGCTGCTGCTGTACAGTCTAGGGAATACGTTTTGTCACTCAGTTATATAAACTACAGTCCAGTGAACAATTGTGAGGTGTGCTGTACAGCAGCGTCAGTCTATAAAATATGTTTTTTTCACTCAATTATATAAACTACAGTGCAGTGAACAATTGTGAGGTGTGTGATACACTAACTGCAGTCTAGAGAATAATTTTTTTCACTCAATTATATAAACTACAGTCCAGTGAACAATTGTGAGGTGTGCGATAGACTAGCCGCAGTCTAGAGAATAATTTTTTTTCACTCAATTATATAAACTACAGTCCAGTGAACAATTGTGAGGTGTGTGATACACTAGCCGCAGTCTAGAGAATAATTTTTTTCACTCAATTATATAAACTACAGTCCAGTGAACAATTGTGAGGTGTGTGATACACTAGCCGGAGTCTAGAGAATAATTTTTTCACTCAATTATATAAACTACAGTCCAGTGAACAATTGTGAGGTGTGCGATACACTAGCCGCAGTCTAGAGAATATTTTTTTTTCACTCAATTATATAAACTACAGTCCAGTGAACAATAATGAGGTGTGATATACCCTTCCGCAGTCTAGAGAATAATTTTTTTTCACTCAATTATATAAACTACAGTCCAGTGAACAATGGTGAGGTGTGTGATACACTAGCTGCAGTCTAGAGAATACGTTTTTATTATCAGTTATATAAACTACAGTCCAGTGCAAAATTGAGTGGTTAGCGGTGCAATAGCTGGAGTCTAAAGACTACATTTTTTTGCCTCAGATAGTAATTCTACTGTCTACTGAATACAGTTTTGGCCTCAGATAGTTAACTCGATAGTTTGGTGAATATACAAAATGTTGAACCCAAGGGCTAAGGGTCGAGGACGCGGGCGTGGGCGATCAAGTAGTGTAGGGGGCAGAGGCCGTGGTCCTGGGCAGGGTGACACAGTACATGTTAATGAGGGAGCAGTGGAACACCGCAGAGTTTCGCTCCCTAGCTTCATCTCGCAACTTACTGGTTCACGTGGTACACCACTATTGTAGCCACAACAGTGCGAACAGGTGACGACATGGATAGCGGACAATGCGTCCAGTAATTTATCCACCACCCAGTCTTCCACGCAGTCCACCCACGCTACCCAAGGGAGTAGACCTCTGGCTCCTCCAGCTCAAGCTACTTCCCTCCAGCTGGCCCCCCCCCACGGAAAATATGGATTCAGATCCGGCATACTCACAGGAACTCTTTTCAGGACCCTACCCAGAGACACAAACCACTGCTCAACAGCAACCTGAGCAGTTGCTCTGTCCCGATGCCCAAAATTTAGAACTTTCGCAGTCTGTGGGTGATGAGAGTGTGGACTTAGTGCAAGTAGTGCGTGAAGAGGTGTCGGATGATGATGATGATGATGATGATGATGAGACACGGTTGTCAGACAGTGACGTTGTTGTCAGGGCAGTAAGTCTGAGAGGGGAGCAGAGTGAGGAATCGGAGGAAGAGCTGGTGGATGATGAGGTGACTGACCCGAGCTGGGTTGGTAATACAACTCAAGACAGTGCTTCTGAGAGGGAGGCAAGTGCAGCACCAGAACAGGTTGGAAGAGACAGTGGGGTGGCCAGAGGGAGAGCAGGGCCAGAGCAGGTAGATCAGCAACTGTTTCACGGAGTGAAGCTCCTGTGCCGAGGCCTAGATGTTCGCAAGTCTGGAGGTTTTTTAAAGAAAGTGAGCATGACCGACGGACTGTGGTTTGCAACCTGTGCCACACCAGGATAAGCAGGGGAGTCACCACTACCAGCCTAACCACTACCAGCATGCGCAGGCATATGAGTGCTAAACACCCGACTCAGTGGAACCAAGGCCGTTCACCGCCTGCGGATCACACCACTGCCCCTTCTCCTGTATCATATGCTGGCTCGGCGAGTCAACCCCTCGCCCAGGACCCCGGCACGAGCGACTCCCGCCCTACAACCACCCCTTCACCTCCATGATCCTCCACAACCTCCACCAATGTGTCCCAGCGCAGCGTTCAGCTGTCTTTGCAGCAGACATTTGAGCGCAAGCGCAAATACAATTCCAGCCACCCACATGCACAAGCCCTAAATATCCACATCTCCAAATTGTTGAGCCTGGAGATGCTGCCCTAAAGACTGGTAGAGACTGAGGCTTTCCGCAACCTGATGGCGGTGGCTGTCCCTCGGTACTTGGTCCCCAGCCGCCACTATTTTTCCCGATGTGCCGTTCCAGCCCTACACCAGCACGTGTCAGAGAACATCATCCGTGCCCTGACCAACACGGTTAGTGATAAGGTCCACCTAACCACGGACACGTGGACAAGTGCTGCCGGGCAGGGACACTATATCTCACTGACTGCACATTGGGTTAACTTGGTGGAGGCTGGGACCGAGTCTGACCCTGGGGCCGCTCATGTACTGCCCACACCGAGGATTGCGGGGCCTACCTCGGTCACGGTTTCTCAGATGTACTATGCCTCTTCCTCCAACCCCTCCTCCTCCTCCGAATTACCATCCGTGGGCACGGCGCCTTCAGTCGGTAGCTCTAGGTGCAGCAGCAGTGCCGTGGGTAAGCGCCAGCAGGCGGTGCTCAAACTGCTGAGCGTAGGTGACAAAAGGCACACCGCCCAAGAGCTGTTACAGGGCATCATGGCGCAGACTGATCTGTGGCTGGCACCGCTGAACCTCAAGACAGGCATGGTTGTGTGTGACAATGTGCGTAACCTGGTGGCGGTTCTGCAACTCGGCAGACTGACACATGTGCCATGCCTGGCCCACGTGTTCAATCTCATAGTTCAGTGGTTCCTCAAGACATACCCCAATTTGTCAGATTTGCTCATCAAGGTGCGCTGCATCTGTGCGCATTTCCGCAAGACAAGTACAGATGCTGCCAATCTCAGGGCAGCGCAGCGGCGTCTACAACTGCCAGCTCAACGACTGTTGTGCGACTTGCCCACGAGATGGAATTCGACATTAAACATGTTATCCAGAGTTTACCAGCAGCGCAGAGCGATTGTAGACTGCCAGATGTCAACTTCCAGCAGAACTGGTAGTCAGGTCAGTCAGCTTCCTCAAGTCTACATTGAGGAGTGGACGTGGATGTCTGATATCTGTCAGGTGTTGAGCAACTTTGAGGAGTCAACACAGATGGTCAGCGGCGATGCCGCCATTATCAGCCTCACCATCCCGCTGCTTTGCCTGTTGAAAAACTCACTGCTCAGCATCAAGTCGGATGCTTTGCGCTTTTCACAAGAGACGGTGGAGGAAGATACGTCGCTTGATAGCCAGAGCACCTTCCGTTCTGTTTCTCAGCACGTATCGGAGGAGGGGGATGAGGATGAGGAGGAAGAGGAGGAGAATGTCGGCGAGACAGTAGAGGGTACCAGTGGTCAGTCCTTCTTAACTCTTGAGTGTGTATGGGCTGAAGAGGAGGAGGAGGAGGAAATGGAGAGTCAGGCCAGTGAGGAGAGGGAATTCTTGCGTGTTGGGTATCTGGCGCACATGGCAGACTTCATGTTATGCTGCCTATCCCGTGACCCTCGCGTTAGAAGCATTTTTTCAAACACCCATTACTGGGTGTTCACTCTCCTGGACCTACGGTACAAGCTGAACCTTTCCACTCTCATCCTTGTAGAGGAAAGGAGTATGAGAGTGAATCAATATCAACAGGCCCTGGTGCACAAGCTGAAACAATCCTTCCCATCTGAGGCCGCTAGTGGCAGAGGGCGTGGTTCTGTGGGCCAAGTAGCAGGGGAGAGGAGGCGAGCAGGCAGCTTGTCCAGCACTGGCAGGGGAACGCTCTCCAAGACCTTTGCCAGTTTTATGTCACCCCAGCAAGACACTGTGACCTGTCCCCAGTCTAGGCAGAGTAGAGGGGAGCTGTACTGAAAGATGGTGAGGGAGTACCTAGCTGACCATACCAACGTCCTGCGTGATCACTCTGCTCCATACAACTACTAGGTTTCAAAGCTGGACACGTGGTCTGAACTGGCGCTGTACGCCTTGGAGGTGCTGGCCTGCCCTGCCGCTAGCGAGTTGTCAGAGTGGGTATTCAGTGCAGCTGGTGGCGTCATCACCGATAAGCGTACACGCCTGTCAACTGACAGCGCTGACAGGCTGACACTTATTAAAATGAACAAAGCCTGGATTTCACCGGAATTCAAATCTCCTCCGGTGGAAAGCAGCTAAAGAATAAGATTCCTTATGTATCCGATTCCTCTCCTCTACTCCTCCTCCTCCTTCTCTTCATTGCCAAACGCTGACCCAAAAGGGAATTTTTTAGAGGGCCAACTGGCACTCTTTTAAGACAATGTTTCCGGAGGGCCACCTACAGGCCCTCTCTCCAAACAATTATTCGGGAGCATCAACTACAGACACTCTAAAACCATTTTTCAGGAGTGTCAACTACATACACTCTAAAACAATTTTTCAGGACCGTCAACTACAGACACTCTAAAACAATTTTTCAGTATCGTCAACCACAGACAAAAAAATTTTTTTTTTCGGAGGGTTGACTTCACACACTCCAAAAAAAAATTTTTTGGGAGGCTCACCTACAGCCATTTGACTGCAGTCTCAATCCCATCTTGGCTGCACGTTGTTAGGGCCTCAATTTAGATGTTCGTTAGGCAGGAATCATCCCAAAATAACCCAACAACCCTTCTAAGGGCTACAAGCACGTTTTTTTTTTTTTTGGGGGGGGGGGTTCTGCTGCTGGCTGGGACTTGTAGTGCAGCTACCGCCATCTTGGCTGCACGCTGTGCATTGGTGGTAGAAGGGACAGCACGTGGTCCACACAGACCCAAAAGAAATTGCCCAAAGCCCTCTCAGTACTCATTTTTGATGCTGCTGCTGCACCTTGGCTTGCTGGGATCTGTAGTGCAGTCTAGTGAATACGTTTTTTTCTCTCAGTGATATACACTACAGTCCAGTGAACAATTATGTAGTGTACTGTACATTAGGGTCAGTCTAGGGAATATGTTTATTTTTTATATATTATACAGTGCAGCGACAAATTGAGTGCTTTGCGGAACTAAAGCCGCCGTCTAAACACTACGTTTTTTTCTCTCAGTTATATATTATACAGTGCAGTGACAAATTGAGTGGTTTGCGTTACAAAACCGCCGTCTAAACAATACGTTTATTCTCTCAGTTTTCAAATTATACAGTGCAGTGACAAATTCAGTGATTTGCGTGCCTAAAGCCTACATCTAAACACTTTGTCTTTTCTCTCTTTTTTCTAATTATACAGTACAGCGACAAATTCAGTGATTTGCGGGCCTAAAGCCTACATCTAAACACTACGTCTTTTCTCTCTTTTTTCTAATTATACAGTGCAGGGACAAATTGAGGGGTTTGTGGGCCCAAAGCCTTCATCTAAACACTACGTCTTTTCTCTCTTTTCTGAAATTATACAGTGCATTGACAATTGAGTGGTTTGCGGTACAAAAGCCGCCGTCTAAAGACTACGTTTTTTCTCTCAGTTATATATCATACATTGAAGTGAACATACAAAATGTTGAACCCAAGGGCTAAGGGTCGAAGACGAGGGCATGGGCGCGGGTGTGGGCGATCAAGTAGTGTAGGGGGCAGAGGCTGTGATCCTGGGCAGGGTGACACAGTACATGTTAATGAGGGAGCAGTGGAACGCCGCAGAGTTTCGCTCCTTAGCTTCATCTCGCAACTTACTGGTTCACGTGGTACACCACTATTGAAACCACAACAGTGCAAACAGGTGATGACGTGGATAGCGGACAATGCGTCCAGTAATTTATCCACCACCCAGTCTTCCACGCAGTCTACCCACGCTAGCCAAGGGAGTAGACCTCTGGCTCCTCCAGCTCAACCTCCTTCCCCCTAGCCTGCCCCCCCCCCCACGGAAAGTATGGATTCAGATCCGGCATACTCACAGGAACTCTTTTCAGGACCCTACCCAGAGACACAAACCACTGCTCAACAGCAACCTGAGCAGTTGCTCTGTCCCGATGCCCAAAATTTAGAACTTTCGCAGTCTGTGGGTGATGAGAGTGTGGAATTAGTGCAAGTAATGCGTGAAGAGGTGTCGGATGATGATGATGATGATGAGACACGGTTGTCAGACAGTGACGTTGTTGACAGGGCAGTAATTCGGAGGGGGGGAGCAGAGTGAGGAATCGGAGGAAGAGCTGGAGGATGATGAGGTGACTGACCTGAGCTGGGTTGGTAATCCAACTCAAGACAGTGCTTCTGAAGTGGAGGCAAGTGCAGCACTAGAGCAGGTTGGAAGAGGCAGTGGGGTGGCCAGAGGGAGAAGCAGGGCCAGAGCAGGTAGATCAGCAACTGTTTCATGGAGTCAAGTTCCCGTGCCGAGGCCTAGATGTTCGCAAGTCTGGAGGTTTTTTAAAGAAACTGAGGATGACCGACGGACTGTGGTGTGCAACCTGTGTCACACCAAAATCAGCAGGGGAGCCACCACAACCAGCCTAACCACTACCAGCATGCGCAGGCATATGAGTGCTAAACACCCGACTCATTGGAACCAAGGCCGTTCACCTCCTGCGGGTCACACCACTGCCCCTTTCCCTGTGTCACATGCTGGCACGGCGAGTCCACCCCCCCGCCCAGGCCCCCGGCGTGAGTGCCTCCCACCCTACAACCACCCATTCACCTGCACGATCCTTCACAACCTCCACCAATGTGTCCCAGCGCAGCGTTCAGCTGTCTTTGCAGCAGACATTTGAGCGCAAGCGCAAATACAATTCCAGCCACCCACATGCCCAAGCCCTAAACATCCACATCTCCAAATTGTTGAGCCTGGAGATAGTGCTCTAAAGACTGGTAGAGACTGAGGTTTTCCGCAACCTGATGGCGGTGGCTGTCCCTCGGTACTTGGTCCCCAGCCGCCACAATTTTTCCCGATGTGCCGTCCCAGCCCTACACCAGCACGTGTCACAGAACATCATCCGTGCCCTGACCAACGAGGTTAGTGATGAGGTCCACCTAACCACGGACACGTGGACAAGTGCAGGGACACTATATCTCCCTGACGGCACATTGGGTTAACTTGGTAGAGGCTGGGATCGAGTCTGACCGTGGGGCCACTCATGTAATGCCCACACTAAGGATTGCGGGGCCTACCTTGGTCATGGTTTCTCAAACTTATTATGCCTCTTCCTCCAACCCCTCCTCCTCCTCTTTGCACAGAAACGCTGAGCCAACAGGCAATGTTTCTGAGGGCCAACTGGTGCTCTATACAAACAATGTTTACGGAGGGCCACCTACAGGCCCTCTCTTCAATAAATTTTTTAGTATCGTCAAATACAGACACTCAAAAAACTATTTTACATGAGGGAGTGTCTCCCCGTCTGCCATCATGTTCGGTCAGGCTGTCCGTAGGTACACCACCTCTGTCCTCCGCAGAAGCGGCCACTATGAGGAAGGCCACGGCAAGAACATCCCCTTTTCAATTGAGAACAAGTGGAGACTTGTATGAGGATGACACTTTTCTTCGGCAGTGGATTCACCTTCCCCTTTGTCATTGCCAGACAACAGTTGGTGAAAAAGTAATTGGCAATGATGAAGAAAATGTAACGGTGCAGTGGACCGTCTGTGAAGCAAACCTATATATTCCCACCATGCCAGCCATGGGTTGTACATAAACTAATAACAGGGAAAAAAAAATATATTTTACAGAAAGGTCAACTACAGACACTCCAAAACAATTTTTTAGGAGGGTCAACTTCGGACACTC
The DNA here is from genome assembly GCA_900303285.1 of Rhinella marina. Taxonomy (NCBI): domain Eukaryota; kingdom Metazoa; phylum Chordata; class Amphibia; order Anura; family Bufonidae; genus Rhinella; species Rhinella marina. The sequence goes on from ONZH01003012.1 coordinate 9,328, forward strand.
CAAAACAAATTTTTGGGAGGCTCACCTACAGACATTTGACTGCAATCTCAGTCTGACCAAGGCATTGGTGGTGTCACTGCCATGCTGTGTCAGGCTACATTTTTGGGTGGTTCACCTGCTACCTTAATCTAACTTGGTCACTTGTTGGTGTCACAACACTGTCACCATGCTGTGTCAGGCTTATGCCTGCGTCGTGGGGCGGGGGATAGCACAGCAGTGCCAGCATGAGCAGTGGTGTCACCTGCAGGCGGTGTTGGACCTTCGTTGCACCTAGTTGGGTGCTTTCCTAACATGTTCCAGCACATGTGCCTTGCCCATCTTGGTCTGGGTCAGCACAATTGCCTTGAGGGTCACCACCAGGCTGTTGCCCAGAATTTGGCATAATGGTACGATTATGCAGCCTCAGAGGCATCCATGCATGCTGCCCCTGCTGTTTCCTGTCCATTTTCGTGGTGTTTCCATCATTTTCTGAGGTTTCTAGGTTTTCACACAACCTTCCCTATGCAGAGCCCCGGTCCCCTGCAAAAAATGCTCGAGTCTCCCATTGACCTCAATGGGGTTCGTTATTCGAAACGAGCACCCGAGCATCGGGAAAAATTCAATTCGAATAACGAGCACCTGAGCATTTTAGTGCTCGCTCATCGCTAGTAATGATTATGTCCTCATTTACAACAATTTTCTTTATTGCTCCAAAGCATGATAAAAATCTAATATATAAAGCAGAGTGTGTGTTTGTATGTATTGCAGCTACAATAACAAAATTTGGCACACTGGTACATCAGGTGTCTGGGAAGGTTTTAGATCGGGTCTCAGATCTCCAGGAGGTCCTGTTCCTGAGATAATCCCAAAAAATACATTAGCCAATAGAAGCCTGGTCACATGACCCTTATCAGCAAATAGAAGTTTGCAGGCAGTTAGTCTCCACACACACACTCTTTCATACCAGGTATCCATAACAACCCAGCCATTTTTCTTCACTGCTGTAGGTCAGCTTTACAGGTGAAGATAGCTGTGGATGATATTGTTAAAGGGGTATTCCAGTAACCATAAATATAACTTATGTTTTAGACTAATTCATCATCAATCATTAGCTAACATAATGTAAATTTAACATATATACTGTTAAGTAGTAATAAAAGATGTTTTCTTCCACTGCTAACCACTGTGTTTCCTCATAAATTACCATGGCATCGACCTGTAATTCAGGCCACCCTCAAAAAAAGGACTTAAAAGCCCCACCCCCAGGGTCCCGCTAAGCCACGCCCATACCAAGTCAGGCCATGCCCCATCCCACTCTGCAGCCGCCGGGATTGCAAAAATGAAGGCAAAAATTAACTTCTGTCAGCTGCAGGGATCTGAGGGAGGAGGACTTTCTCCCTGCAGCTCATGCTCATACTGCACAGTGCTGCTGTCTGAGAGTGAGCTGTTCAAAAGGACATCCCTGTATCTATCCAGGCCCTGCGCCGGATGGAGGACAGGGAGTCTGAAAGCCGGACTGTCCAGGCTAAAAACGGACCTCTGGCCACCCTAGGGGCAGGCTGCTGTGGAGGTTACAGTTAAAGGGGCGGGTGCTATAGATGTTACTGTTAAGGGGGCAGGCTGCTGTGGAGGCCACTGATAAAGGGGCGGGCACTGTGAAGGTCACTGTTAAGGGAGAAGGGGACTGTGGAGGCCACTATTAACCCCTTAGTGACCACCCATATGCCTTTTTACGGTGGTCACTAAGGGGCCTTATGCTAAGCCGCTTTTTTACGGTGACCCAGTCTAAGCGCTGCACAGGTCTCCCGTGCAGCAGGGAGTGCGGGTCTGGCTCTCACATGAGTGCCACGGCCTTGCTCTAACATCCCGGACTGGCAGAAGTGTCGATCCGGGCTGTTTAATGCTTTACATGCCGCGGCCAATGGCGCCTGCCACATGTAAAGCATTGACAGAGGGACCGGTCTCCGTCTGTCTCCCATCGCATTTGCGGGGTGCCGATGTTTGTGAAGCCTGGCAAGGGTCTGATGTAGGCCCCAGACCAGCCTTGAGTAATTTCCAGCAGGCTGCGCCTCTGCGCCCATTAAACAAAATTACGTTTTTTTTCCATTGAAAATACACTTTTCAATGGAAAGAATTCTCACAAAAAAATCTCCCCCACCATGTTTGATATTGCCACGTCCGTAACAACTACATAAATTTCATGTACATTATCCCCTATGGTGAAAAAAAGGCAGAATTGCTAATTTATTCTCAGTTGCCACTGAAAAAAAAGTAATAACAAGTGATAAAAAAGCGTCATTTACTCCAAAAGGATACCAATAAAAATACAAGTTGTCCTGCAAAAATCAAACCCCCATACAACTCATAGAAAAAAAATAAAAAAAAATTGGGTCTTGGAAAGCGGCAAAGCAAAAACATATATATATTTTTTTTTTAAAAAGGGGGTTTTATTGCAAAAAAGTTGTAAAACGAAAAATAAAAACTATGTTTTTTGTATCACCGTAGTTGTACTGACCCAGAGAATAAAGATATTATTTTATTTATACCGAAAAATTAACGCCATAAAAATGAAAACGTAAAAATGCAGTGGCAGTATTGCAGTTTTTCCAATCTCCCTCCCAGAAAGAGTTAATAAAAGTTAATCAGAAAGTTTTACCCCAAAAGGACACCATTAAAAACTACAACTTGTCCCCAAAAAAAACAAGCCCTCATACAGCTATATAGATGGAAAATTAAAAAAGTTATAGCTCTTGGAACGCAACGAAGAAAAAAGGAAGAAAAACGCTTGGTCAGTAAGGCCCAAAACAGGTTGGTCACTAAAGGGTTAAAGGGGCAGCGGGGTACTGTGAGGTCACTGTTAAGGGAGCGCGGTACTGTGACAGTCACTGTAGAGGTCTCTGTCAAGAGGGCCGGGAACGGTGGAGGTCAGTTAAGGGGACTGTAACCTATGATCAGTGTTAAGGGGTGGGTGCTGTAGAGGTCACTGTTAAGGGGGTGAGCCCCTGTGGAGGTCACTGTCAAGGGAGTGAGGTACTGTGAAACTCACTGTTAAAGGTGCAGGCTGCTGTGAAGGTCAAAGTTAAGGGGGTGGGCTGCTGTGGAGGTCCCATTTTAAGGAGATGGGGCACTGTGGGGGGGTCATTGTTAAGGGGTGAGAGCGGTGGAGGTCACTGTTAAGGAGGCGGGTGCTGTGGAGGTCATATCTTTTAACGACACACACAAAAATTAAATGAAATAGATGAAATATACCCAGACCAAGCTGGGTCCTTTTGCTAGTAAGCAAATAAAGTTAAAATGCCCTACCATTTTTTGTGTACAGGTACTATGCTGATCTACTGTATATGCCTATGTGATTAAAGACTAAAGCCAAACCTGCATATAGCCTGATCCTGCAGTAAAATGATTTGATTCAGAAATAGCATTTTGTATTTTTGGAAAATTTTGTTTAAGAACTATTTTTTTCTGCATTTCATACATGATGTTATTTCATCATTGTTTTAAACCTTCATCTGACCCCTTGGATTTTGCTAACATGCAGGCAATAGAAGATGAATAGGTAGAGGAATGTAACACGTAAGTCAGGTTCAGACTACATACAATACCTAGAGTTTCTTAGTACTGGAACATATGGGTGCTGTAGTCGCAAAAGTTTTTGATTATTTCATATTCCTATAGTGCTCCTAAGCACTGTCTTTCCCAGTAGGTTTGAACCTTTGGGAATAAAACCAAGTGCAAAGCAGTCCTTAAGACAGGTATAATCCTCAGTGGTATACCACATAACATAACTGTGAATTTAATTAGGCTCCTGACTCAAATCCACACAATATGATTCCACAGTGTCAAAGTAAAAGCACATAGTGATTTACAACAATTAGTAAATACAAAATAATTGCATAATTGTATAGCTATTCACCCCTTATAAATCAGTATTTTGCAAATAAACCTTTGGCAGCAATCATCACATTCTCTGTGGATTGAACCTTTTCAGATTTTCACTTATGTACACTACAATTATACACCCTCCTCTGTAAGGCAGTTCTAGCTCTGTAAAGCTGAATGGAGACTTATGAGTAAATTTTTAGGTTTGGCTACAAGTCTCAACTAGATTGAAATTTGGACTGTTACTTGGCCCCTTTAGAACATTAACATTGTTGTTTTTAAGACGTTCCTGTTTAATTTTGGCTTATGCTTGGGATCATTGTCTAGCTGAAAAATAAATCTTCTTCCAAGTTACAGTTCTCACACTGAATATTGGTGGAGCAAAAGTTAGAAATATGTTGCTTTTTATATTAAACCAACATCAAACAAAAGCATGAGTGTCCTTAGGATGGCCTTGAATGCAAGAAAACAATATGAATATATTATAAACATAAGCATGATTTTGTCATAGATTACATAAACAGTTTTTGAAACATTCCTTCTATTGAATCACAGCTTGAGTATAATATGTTAGCAACAGTTAACAGACACCACTGTTAATTCTCACTATACTTTTCATACTTTCAGACTTTGCATAAATCAGTTGATATAAATTAGAAATGCCTTGCTCTTTAATTATTAACTGCCCCCACTCCCTTTTCTAAAGTTCTCTCTAAAATTTGTGAGAAACCCGTATTGTGAGACAGGGGTTTCACTGGGTAAAAACATCCTGGTCCCAAGCCCCAGACATTTTGTCCAGGACCCTGAACACTGTGGTCGCAGACTGTTCAACTGACAAGCTTCATCAGTACTGGGGGCACTATGAGTCATTATTACTAATGGGGGTTCTGTGGGGGAATTATTGGGTGCAATATGTAGGACACTAGTACTAAAAGGTGCACTCTATCACTGTAGGGGATACTATTACTATTGAGGGCACTCTGAGAGAGAATTACTATTGAGAACAGTTTGGAGACTGTGTAAGACACTGTTATTTCTTTAGTATAGTATCTAGGGACATTGGGGAGTTCAGCGGGCACAGTATTGAGGGTAAAAATAGTATGTAAAAAAAAATTAAGAATCTAAGATGTCTGTGTGTCAAACTCAATACATACTTGAAAGAATTAAGTTCAAGAGGGGCCTGGATGTATTTCTGGAGGGTAACAATATTACAGGCTATAGTTACTAGAGATGGGTCGTTGATCCAGGGAGTTATTCTGATTGCCTGATTGGAGTCAGGAAGTGGGGAAAATTGGCTTCTACCTCACAGGTTTTTTTTGCCTTCCTCTGGATCAACTTGCAGGATAACAGGTCGAACTGGATGGACAGATGTCTTTTTTCGGCCTTATAAACTATGTTACTATGTTACTAATGTATTGTCTTTGCTAAATGGAGAAGACAGGGAAAGAGAACATCTACATCAGAGGAGACTTCATTGGATGTTGGGGTATGTGGTTCTGTTGTCAGGTCTGGTCACCGGAGAACATAGGTTTTCTATGTTTTGCTTGGTATTCTGAGTTTTTGTGTGTTTCTGTTTAGTGCCTACGCCTTGCCTTTAACCATGTTCACACTGTGGGGTTGTTTTGGAGCCAACGCCCATCTTCATGTTTTGTTTGTCTACTTAGGGTTAATACTCAGGTGCTGGGCTGAGTGGCTTCTCAGAATCTGGTCCATTCAGAACCTGGGGGTGGGATATCTTCCTGCATAAATACCTACCTTCCTCTCTGCTCTTTGCCGGTTTTTGCAAATCCTTGCTTTATCTGCTTGTGCGTTTGTATCCTGACTGCTAATATTTGACCCTTGGCTTGTACCTGACTACTCTATCGTCTTCCGATTTGTACCTATGTTATCTCTGGTTTTCTGACGCGGCTAGTTGACTACTCTTCTGTGTTTGTTCATCTCTGTTTGTTGTCCCTTATCCCTGCACCTTAGTCAGAGCAATTGCAGTCCTCGTGGTTGTCGCCGTGTCGCCTAGTACACGGAGGCAAGTAGGCAGGGACAGGGGTTGGGGAGAGCTCAGGGATCACATTCCCCTTTTCTGTGTACCCCAACCTTGACAGAAAAACCGGCCAGAAATAGGCCTGCAACCTGTATACGGCCAGCTGCGTTTATTCCACCTATGGAGCAAATGTCAGTGGTGGTATCTCAGGTCCAGGCCTTGACCAATTTGGTTCAGGATCTTGCTATACGCCTTCAGGTTCAGGAAAACATGCAGACCTCGGCTCCTGTGTCTGCACCCCAAGTTCCTACACCTGCACCTGAACCTAAGGTCCCCCTTCCTGATTTTTTTTACGGTGACCGTAAGAAATTTTTTCTGTTTCGGGAAGGATGTATTTGGTATTTTTCTTTACGACCTCGGTCATTTGTAACGGAAGCGCAAAAGGTGGGTTTGGTTATGTCTCTCCTGCGCAGAGACCCCCAAACCTGGGCCTTTTCTTTACCCACTGCCTCTCCTTTGCGCTCATACCTTGACGAGTTTTTTGTTGCGCTGGGTCAGATATATGATGAGCCAGATCGCCCAGCGTTAGCTGTATCCCAGTTATTGTCTCTACGTCAGGGTGGACAGATGGCAGAAAATTACTGTGCTAGTTTTAGACAATATGTGACCGACTCCGGGTGGAATGATAGGGCTTTGAAAGACCTTTTTATGACTGGACTGTCTGACCGTGTGAAGGATTTGTTGTTAGCCCATGCTGAACCTAAAACACTTGACGAAGCTATGACCCTGGCCGTCCGGGCAGATAGACGTCTAAGATCCAGACGACCTCCTCGGGTGTCTCCTGCTCCTCAGCCGATCCTCAATCTGGTCTCCAGCCAATCCGGACCGGAACCGATGGAACTCGGCAGTATTACGCCTAAGCAGAGAAGGGAACATCGTACGAGGAATCATTTGTGCTTCTACTGCGGGAGTCTGGATCATCTGCTGAATTCCTGTCCGAAGAAAACCTCAGCAGGAAAACTTCCGCTCCTAGACAGTTATCGGGAGGACTGTCTAGGAGCTCAGGTACTCCCTAATCTTACTAGAGTATTTTTGCCCTGCACCGTCTCTTTCCAGTCAGCCTCATGTGTTGGACAGGCTTTCTTGGATTCTGGTTCAGCCGCCAACTTTATTGATTTTGAATTTGTTTCTCAAATTGTGCCTTCTTTGATTCCCCTGTCCCCTCCTATCCAGGTGTCTAGTGTCGATATGACCCCTCTGCATGCCGGTTTGGTCAAATTCCGTACTCCTGAGATAAGATTGGTGGTGGGTGCACTACATATTGAGTATTGTTCTTTCATTGTAATGAAAAATGTGTCTGTGAACATTATTCTGGGTCTTCCTTGGCTTCAGCTGCACAATCCAGTTATTGATTGGGTGAGTCAGGAATTAGTTCATTGGGGCCCGCAGTGTAAGGCCCATATGTCTCAAGTTTCCCTTTGTTCTACCAATGTCTGTGATTCTGAGATCCCGGAGTTTATTTCAGATTTTGCTGACATTTTTTCGAAACCTCTGTCTCAAGTCTTGCCTCCACACAGAGACTTTGATTGTAAGATTGATCTATTGCCTGAAGCCAAGTTACCTAAGGGTCGGATTTATAATCTGTCTGTGCCAGAAAGAGAGTCTCTAAAACAATACATCGGTGAGAGTTTGGCTATAGGACATATTCGGCCTTCCGAATCTCCTACGGGGGCTGGTTTCTTTTTTGTTGAGAAAAAAGATGGGGGTTTGAGACCATGTATTGACTACCGTGAACTTAATAAAATCACTGTTAAAAACTCTGGACCGCTTCCCCTCATCCTGGACCTCCTGAATCAGGTTCCGGGGGCCAACTGGTTCTCCAAATTAGATCTACGGGGAGCTTATAACCTGATTCGAATCCGGGAAGGGGATGAGTGGAAGACAGCTTTTAATACGCCTCTGGGACATTTCGAGTATCTGGTTACGCCTTTTGGTTTAAGCAATGCCCCAGCTGTATTCCAAGGTTTTATGAATCATATCTTTCATGACTATATTTGGGTTTTTATGGTGGTTTATCTGGATGATATCCTGATTTTTTCTTCTGATCTGGATTCACACCGTAAACATCTCCGTCTGGTGTTATCCCGTCTGCGTAATCATTCTCTGTTTGCTAAACTAGAAAAATGCATTTTTTGTGTACAAAAAGTTTCATTCTTGGGTTATGTGGTCACTCCATCCGAGGTTCAGATGGATCCGTGTAAGGTTCAGGCAATCGCGGATTGGGTTCGGCCCACGGATTTAAAATCCCTTCAACGTTTTCTTGGTTTCGCCAATTATTACAGGAATTTTATCAAGCACTTTTCCGTAATTGCCAAGCCACTCACAGATCTTACCCGCAAGGGGGCTGATCCCAGTAACTGGTCTCCTGCTGCGTACTCCGTGTTTGAGGAACTCAAGAAAGCGTTCTCCTCTGCGCCTGTATTAATTCAACCTGATCTCTCTCAGCCATTCATTGTTGAGGTAGATGCTTCTGAGGTCGGTGTAGGGGCAGTTTTATCTCAAGGGTCAGCTGCTCTCACTAACCTCAGACCATGTGCATTCTTTTCCAAGAAATTCTCGTCTTGTGAAAGGAATTATGATATTGGGAATCGCGAGCTCCTTGCCATCAAATGGGCGTTCGAAGTGTGGCGCCATTTCCTGGAAGGAGCTCTTCACCCAGTGACAGTGATCACGGATCACAAAAATCTTGTGTACTTGGATAATGCAAAACGTCTCAATGCCCGTCAGGCTAGATGGGCGTTGTTTTTCTCTCGTTTTAATTTTGTGGTCACTTTCCGACCTGGTACCAAGAATGTCAGGGCTGATGCTTTGTCTCAGAGTTTTGGTGTCCCTGAGAGTTCTGAGTTGGAACCTGGTAACACCTTACCGGCTGGTATTGTTTTGGCAGCCATCTCCTCTCACCTCTCAGATCAAATTCGCTCCAAACAAAATTCTGCCCCAAGAAACCTTCCGGAAGGCAAAATGTTTGTTCCCTTGTCCCTTCGATTGAGAGTGTTAGAGGAGACACACTGTTCTGTACTAGCCGGTCATCCAGGTGTTCGGGGAACACTAGATCTATTGAAAAGAAACTACTGGTGGCCACATATGAATACTGACGTTCATGCATTTGTTCTAGCTTGTCAGGTCTGTGCGCGAGGAAAGGTCCCCAGGAGACGTCCTGAGGGACCTCTTCTCCCGCTCCCAGTGCCAGACAGGCCTTGGTCTAACGTGTCTATGGATTTTGTTACCGATCTGCCACTTTCTCAAGGGTTCTCTGTTATATGGGTGGTGGTGGATCGTTTCTCTAAGATAGGCCATTTTGTTCCGCTAAAAAAGCTGCCTTCAGCAGAGGAATTGGCAGATCTATTTATTCAACATATTGTGCATCTCCACGGTATTCCTGATGAGGTTGTGTCTGACAAGGGGGTACAATTTGTGGCTAAGTTTTGGCAAGCTTTCTGTTCTAAGCTTGAGGTAAAATTGTCCTTTTCCTCTGCCTTCCATCCTGAAACTAATGGGCAGACGGAGAGGATGAATCAAGAGCTCATACAGTACCTTCGTCTTTTTGTTTCTGACTGTCAACATCTGTGGGTCTCATATCTTCCGTTAGCAGAGTTTGCCATCAACAATCACACTAGTTCATCCACACTCACATCTCCTTTCTTCTGTAATTATGGATTCCATCCCAGGTTTTCCTTCTTGTCATCATCAGTTTCGGATACCCCTCGTGCTGAGTCCATAACTAACCAACTGTGCACAGTGTGGTCGCAAGTTCAGCAGAACTTGAAAAGAGCACAAAGTTTAATGGTCCATTCATCCAGAAGTAGGCGTACTGTCTCAGAAACTTTTGTTGTGGGTGACAAGGTCCTATTGTCTACTAAGAACCTTAAGTTGAAAGTTCCGTCTCTGAAATTGGCTCCTAGGTTCATTGGTCCGTTTACCGTAACTCATGTTATTAATCCTGTATCGTTCAAGGTGGCGTTGCCCGCTGATTGGCGGGTTCACAATACGTTTCACAAGAGTCTGTTGAAACGCTATGTGGATCCTGTGGTACCCCTCCCTGACCCTCCCTCGCCATCTGTGGTGGAGGGTGATCTCGAGTATGAGGTAGAGAGGATTGTCCATTCCAGACTGGTCAGGAACTCTCTTCAATACCTCATTCATTGGAAGGGTTTCGGTCCTGAGGATAGATCTTGGGTCCCTGCTAGGGATGTTCATGCTCCACGATTGGTTAAATCTTTTCATCGGGACTATCCGTCTAAACCATCCTTAGGGTCCAAGGGTCCGGAGGCCCCTCGTGGAGGGGGGGGGTACTGTCAGGTCTGGTCACCGGAGAACATAGGTTTTCTATGTTTTGCTTGGTATTCTGAGTTTTTGTGTGTTTCTGTTTAGTGCCTACGCCTTGCCTTTAACCATGTTCACACTGTGGGGTTGTTTTGGAGCCAACGCCCATCTTCATGTTTTGTTTGTCTACTTAGGGTTAATACTCAGGTGCTGGGCTGAGTGGCTTCTCAGAACTGGTCCATTCAGAACCTGGGGGTGGGATATCTTCCTGCATAAATACCTACCTTCCTCTCTGCTCTTTGCCGGTTTTTGCAAATCCTTGCTTTACCTGCTTGTGCGTTTGTATCCTGACTGCTAATATTTGACCCTTGGCTTGTACCTGACTACTCTACCGTCTTCCGATTTGTACCTACGTTATCTCTGGTTTTCTGACGCGGCTAGTTGACTACTCTTCTGTGTTTGTTCATCTCTGTTTGTTGTCCCTTATCCATGCACCTTAGTCAGAGCAATTGCAGTCCTCGTGGTTGTCGCCGTGTCGCCTAGGACACGGAGGCAAGTAGGCAGGGACAGGGGTTGGGGAGAGCTCAGGGATCACATTCCCCTTTTCTGTGTACCCCAACCTTGACATCTGTATTCTCCAGGTATTGGTACTTTTAGCAGTCTGGGCAGGTGCCAAGTCCTGCTGCAAAATGAAATCATCTCCATGAAACTTGTAAGCAGAGGTGAGCATGAAGTGCTCTAAAATTATAAGTTATGGGTTCCTCTGTAACCTTCTAGACAATTATATACCTTGCCTTTGGAGTGACCTTTGTTGGTTGACCACTCCTAGGGAGGGTAATAATAGTCATGCACATTAGACAAAATAAAATTGAAACCTAAACAGCAGTGGTGAAATTGCAGCTTTTTATCCATTCCTCCACACAAAAAAATATTATACCATGATGTACTCTGCACAGTTTACATACATTCATAAATTATAAACTGTAAAGCAATACGACTACTTGTTATTGTACCCCTAGATAAATACAATAAGGGATGTCGTTTCCATAATGGGGTCACTTCTCAGGGATTTCTACTCTACTGGTACTTCAGAATCCTTTCAAATGTCGGATGACACCTGTAAACTAATCCATGAAAATCCAAGCTCCAAAAGTCAAAATGTAATATTTTCTTTTTGAGCCCAGCAGTTTGGCATTTCCATATTCAGTACAACTAACCTAACAAGTTAAGAAGGGTGTCTCTAAGATATTACAAGCTGATCACAACATATAAAGCACTGAAATGCCAAATTTGCGGAAAGACTAGAATCTTTATTTTGATCATACAGAGTGCATTGCTTTTCTATGGAACACCTGTTAGGTAAAAAAAAAATACCACATTCCTCAATAAATATCTTGAGGAACGCAGTTTCCAAAATAGGTTAACTTCTCAGGGTTTCCATGCATTAGTTAACCTCATAGCCTCTGCTATCGTCAGTCTACAGAATGATGCCATCATAAAGTATAAATATGGGAATTATGTTAATTATGAACTTTTTGTGCAGTATAAATGTGTCTTACAAGCAGAAAAAATTGATATTTGCTGCATTTTCCAAATCTTTTGCTAAATTGCAGATTTTTTTTTAAAAACAAACAAACAAAACAAAACATAGCAACTAAAATTTACCACAAAGTACAATACCAAGAATTACAATATGTCATGAAAAAAAACAATATTAGAATCACTTTAATAAGCAAGGGCTCCAAGGGTATTACCATGTAAAGTGATACATATTCACTTTGAAAAATGGGGCTTTGTCAAAACTGGCAGCGTCTGCGTGAAGGGGTCAATGGGTCATCAGAGAGAGGCTAAGTCAAACTTGCCCATTTAGGTTTCCTAGCAATGGGAATAGGATACTAGTATAATTGCATTTGTACCTTTAGATATCTTCTTAAAGAGAACCTGTCATGGGGATAACCCATGACATAACCCATTTTTGCTTCACTCAATCAGTCCTACCCCTATTTTAACTGGTAGTTACAATGCCCGACATGCAAAGGTAGCCAAAGGGGCAGTCTCCAGCAGTCATTGCTCAAGGATGGGGGGGGGAGGTATCTCAGTGTTGGGGACCAGCAGGAGAAAGAAGGGGGAGAATGGAGTGATGCTACAGTCATTCTATCTTAGTCTCAGTAAAGCATATGCCGAAAGAACAAAGGAGGGTCAGCAGAAGAAGACCTCTTATTAATCCACAGAAGGAAGAGATTTGTGAAGTTGCTTCTGATATATTTCAATAAGGAAGCATTGTCTAGAATGAACAAACTTGTATAAAGCAAGACAGCTATATACAGGGTTGCAGTCTTTGAATTTAAACAAGATTATTCTCATTTTCTCTCAGCAAACAAATATCTTAAACACGGTGAGGAATTGAAACAACTTAATTAGAAAGTTGTAGAAATTTAGAAAATGTTAATTTGAGATTGCCAGGTTGCTCAAATAGGCCACCTAAAAATGAACCTTCATACTTACTGATATATAGAAGACAGTAAACAAAGAATATATCTGAATTACATGTTCAATTCAATTGATATTTAAATAAATTCTTAAACAATATTGCAGTGTTACATACATTTACATACATTAAAATGGCTGTAGGAATTCTACAGGAATCCTCTGCACAGAGAATAGTCTAGCGATACAAACAACATATAAACATATCTGACCAAACTAAATCCACGTAAGAGTTGTTAACATTAATACAAATAGTTAATATTTATATGAAATATTAACCCAACTTTTAAATTCACAACTATATTTTCATTTCTCTGCAGATTCTATTAATGAAAATAATGTAAAATAGATAAATACAAATACTATACACCTCTGGCAAAAACTTGGAGAGTAAAGAAAATCTGTGCTTGCCTGCATGGAGGCACCATTAATAAATGATGTCCAATACACAGTTCATATGAATATTGGACACTGTGATGCAATCCAATGAGAAGCAAGATAGAGACTGTCTATTACTTACTTAGTGAAATTCATTTAGAATTTTCAAAAATTTTTTATTCCAGCCAAATTCAAATATTTTGTGATTCAATTTGGACAAATCTCTCAAAATGGCAGCACCAAGTAGTAAGATGTCTGCCGCCAAAAAGATTATTTTTGAACCATGTTTTAATTTTTTAAAAATCCAAAAGTGCCGTTTCTAAACAGGCTGCTGGTTATCACTGTCTCCGATGTATTTACCCACATCCATACAAGTCACTGACGTCATTGCTAATGTTGACTTGGGGTTAAAGCCTGAAAGAGGTTGGATACAGTCCTAAGAGATCTGAAAGTGTCATACATGACTTTTCAGGGAAACTGGATAGAATTTATTTATACCCACATCAAATATGCCAACCAATTTGTTAGAAATGGACTCAAATTCAATTTCAGAAAATTTGCTCACCTCAAGTTTTATATTCATGAAAATTATCTGCAGATATGTAAATATATAGTAACGTGATAATATTTTATGTGAACATTTTATGCTGTATTTTCATTTGATGACTCTTATGTGGATTTGGTTTTGTTTGTGATGTGTATATGTTATTTGTAGCACCAGAACTATTCCTATGGTTATATAAATGTGTTTGATTGCCATACTGTAGGAAACAACTTTTTTAACGCCAGGTTAATATGTGACCACAGTGTTGTTTATTGAAGATTTCTTCAGGTATTTCTTTGTTTAGAAAAACTGATATATTCAAGCTTCTTTCTCCTAGTGTAGAACTGATGATTCCCAGATGGCAAAGCCGAAGCCTTATTTTTTTCAAATTTCTGTCCAGACAACAAAAGTAGAAGGAAATGTGGTGAATCATGTAAGAGAGGTGTCATTTGGGGTGAAAACCTCTGGGAACACCAAATATTTCAAAGAAAATGTTGAGTAAAAAATGAAAACCATTGGCCAGGAACTGACAAACTGCAGCATATCAGATAGTTTAATGTAAGTATGAAATAAATAGAAATTTAATTTTTGAAAGAATGACATTTACATAATAGATAGATAAATATGTTAATAATCTATGTATGCTTAAAGAAAATCAACCAAAAGACCTGTAACGCCGGTGGTTGCCAGCTGCCGGCGTACTACTATTCCCAGCACTCACCTTCGCAGGATTCCTGTTCATGCTCCATCTGGACACCGCCATGTTGTTTCATCCTCAAGGGCTACTCCGGCTGTGTCCCATAGGGGGTGGGCGCTGGCTCTCTCTGCTTCTTATACACGCAGTGTGTGCACCTGAAATCTGTCCTCCACCTGTCCTGGCCCAAGATCATCTATTTAAGGCGGCCCCGCCCACTCTCGGATGCCTGAGCAATATTGTGGTTTATCCATAGCAAAGGTGTGCTATAGTTTCCAGTGCTGTTATTCCGTGTATGACCCGTGTCTGTTCCTGCCTTCTGAGTTCCTGCCAGATCCTTTGGTACCTCGTTGATCCTCCTGTTTGAACCTGTGCTGCCCACCTCGACCATTTGCTTGTTCCTGACTATGCCTCTGTCTGTTCTCTGGTACCTCGCTGCTCTACTGTGTATAACCCGGACTGTCGACTCTGCTACCCCAAGACCTGCTGCAGTCAAGCTTGTACAACCACAGCTCTGCTACTCTAGTTCTACTATTGCCAAGCCTGCACAATCCCAGGTCTGCTACTCCGAGTTAAGCTACTACCATAGCTCTGCTATTCAAGTCCTGCTACTGCCACGCCTGCATAATCCCAGCTCTACTACTATGAGTTCAGCTACTACCTCAGCTCTGCTTCTCAAGTTCAGTTTCTGCAGCTCCACCTGCCTGGCCAGCCGTTTCCTACTCCTGCTGGTAGGTAACACAGTGAGTCCACATCACCTGAATCGTTACAGTTTGCTCAGGCCATGGACTCCGCTGGCAAGCCCAAGCCTATTGTTCAGGACCTTTACCATGAACTACAGTGTCAGAGTGAACGTCAGGATGTTCTGTTGCAGTGTTTAAACACTATCTCTGCCCGTTTGGATGCAATAAGTCAGTCCACACAAGTTGCACTACAAGTCCCAGCAACTCCTGTCTCTCCTGCTGCACCATGTTCACACTATGCCAGTTCTGCTGTCAAGCTGCCTCTGCCTCCTCGCTACAGTGGTGATCCGAAGTCCTGCAGAGACTTTCTCAACCAATGCCTGATCCATTTTGAGCTGCATAGGGACAAGTTTCCTTCTGAACAAGCAAAAGTGGCCTTTATTATCTCCCTGCTCTCCAGAGAGGCTCTCGCCTGGGCCAATCCTCTGTGGGAAAGTAGCGGCCCTTTGACCTCGAATCTTCAGACTTTTCTGGCTAATTTTCGCACAGTGTTCGAAGAACCAGGTCGAACTTCATCTGCGGCTATGCATTGCTTCGCCTCCGTCTGGATTCCATGACTGTAGGACAGTATGCTATACAATTCCGCACTCTTGCCGCAGAACTTGCCTGGAATGAAGAAGCCCAATTGTCAGTTTTCTGGGAGGGTCTTAGTATTAACGATGAACTTGCTGGCAGAGATCGGCCTACCTCCCTTGATGCACTAATCACTCTTGCCACTCGTATTGATATACGGTTTCATGACCCCTTCGCTCAGGTGGCTCGAGCAAAGAGGTTTCCTAGACTTGCACTCTCTTTCCAGAAGCCCATTCTGTTTCCAGCTTCCAAGACGAATGAGGAACCCATGCAAGTCGGACGCCTGAAACTCTCGGACCAGGAACGCCAGCGTCGACGTAATTAAAATTTGTGCCTGTATTGTGGTGGCAAGGGACACTTTGGGTGCAATTGCCCACTAAAGGCGGAAAACTCCAGCACCTAGGCTCTTTAGGAGAGGTGAACCTAGGCGATAATGACTGCTCTCCTAAGCTCTATATACCAGTGACTCTCGCTATGCCGAAGACCAGTATATCCGTGCCTGCTTTCCTGGATTCCGGTTCTGCTGGTAACTTTATCCGTCAAGCCCTGGTTTCTCAGTTCCAGTTGCCAACTGTCCACCTGGAAAAACCTTTAGTGGGTATAGTTGTTAATGAACAATCTTTACCTGAGCCTATCCAGTTGGTTACCTCACCTTTAAAGCTACAAATTGGAGTTCTGCATTCTGAAGAGATCTCCTTCTACGTCCTGCCAAACTCCACCGATCCTGTTCTCCTGGGCCTTCCCTGGCTATGCCAGCATTCTCCGGTTATCGATTGGCAAACTGGGCAGATCCTTCGCTGGGGTTCTCGCTGTCACAATACCTACCTATCTGAGGTCCATCCCGCATCGGCTATTCCAGTACCACCAAACTTGTCTGGGTTACCTCCGCAATTTGCAGCGTTTGCTGATGTCTTCAGCAAAAAGAAGGCAGAGACTTTACCACCCCATCGTCCTTATGACTGCCCTATTGAACTTTTGCCTAGGACTACACCTCCTCGTGGAAGGGTTTATACATTGTCTCTACCTGAAACCCAAGCCATGGCGGAATATATTAAAGAAAACCTGGAGAGGGGGTTTATCCGGAAGTCTACCTCACCTGCTGGAGCTGGCTTCTTCTTCGTAGAGAAGAAGGATGGTTCTCTTCGTACCTGCATCGATTATCGGGGGCTGAACAAAATATTGGTGAAAAATAAGTACCCTTTGCCATTGATCTCTGAACTATTTGATCGTATTCGTGGAGCGCAGATTTTCTCTAAGTTAGATCTATGCGGGGCTTACAACCTGATCCGAATCCTCAAGGGCGATGAATGGAAGACAGCGTTTAACACCCATGATGGCCACTATGAATATATGGTCATGCCTTTCGGACTTTGCAACGCGCCCACTGTCTTCCAAGAGTTTGTAAATGATGTATTTCGGGATCTTCTCAACGTTTGCGCGGTGGTGTATCTAGATGACATCTTAGTCTACTCTTCAGACCAGTCTTCCCATCGGAAGCATATGCGTCTAGTTTTGCAGCGCCTAAGGGAGAATGGACTGTATGCCAAAGTAGAAAAGTGTGAGTTTGAAAAGTACTCCCTGCCATTCTTGGGATACATCATCTCCAGTTCCGGACTGCAAATGGATCCAGACAAGTTGTCAGCTGTCTTAAAGTGGCCATGGCCACAGGGTCTCCGAGCCATTTAAAGATTTTTAGGGTTTGCAAATTTCTACAGGCAGTTTATACCAAATTTCTCCTCCCTGTCTGCTCTGTTATCTGCCTTGACTAAAAAGGGAGTAGATGCCAAGATTTGGACTCCAGAAGCTGAGTTGGCTTTCTTACAATTAAAGGACTGTTTTGCTGCTGCCCCTGTCTTGCACCATCCTGACATCTCCAAGCAGTTCTTCCTTGAGGTGGATGCCTCCTCGATCGGAGCTGGAGCAGTTCTGTTGCAAAAGTATTCTAGGGGAAAATTTGTTTCCTGCGGATTCTTCTCCAAGTTATTTTCTTCTGCTGAAAAGAACTACACTATCGGCGACAGAGAGCTGCTCGCCATCAAGATGGCTCTAGAGGAATGGAGATACCTAACTCTACTTTGCTAGGTTTGATTTCCTTCTGCATTTTCGCCCAGCAGATAAGAATGTCAAGGCAGATGCTCTCTCTCAGTCTTTTGACTCCGCAGATCAATCTGAATAACCCCAACACATCATAGACCCCACTCGTCTGATATCTGTAACTCCTGTCCGGCTAAAAGACATACCCTCAGGGAAGATTTTTGTCCTGTCTGCCAAGAGAAAGCGCATACTCACCTGGGGACACTGTTCTAAATATGCCGGCCACCCTGGAATCTGCAAGACTCTTGGCCTGCTTTCTCGCCATTACTGGTGGCCTTCTCTACCTAAGAATGTTCAGGAATTTGTTTTGGCATATCCCACCTGTGCCCGCAACAAGGCTTCCAGAACAAAGACTGCTGGGCTTCTGCAACCTCTACCCATTCCAGATGTGCCATGGCAACATATCGCCATGGACTTCATAACTGACTTGCCTCTTTCTGCTGGCTGTTCCATGATTTGGGTAGTGGTGGACCGTTTTTCGAAGATGGCACATTTCATTCCTCTTTCTGGCCTACCTTCTGCTACTCGTCTGACACATCTGTTTGTGGAACACATTTTCTGTCTCCATGGCTTACCTCTTCATATAGTGTCTGATCGTGGAGTACAGTTCACATCTAAATTTTGGAGAGCATTATGTGGCCTGCTGGAAATCAAGTTGGACTTCTCCTCTGGATACCACCCACAAACTAATGGGCAAGTTGAACGCGTCAATCAAATCTTGGAGAACTATTTACGACATTTTGTCTCTTCACAACATGACGACTGGGTGCATCTTCTGCCATGGGCAGAATTCTCCTACAATAATCATTCCGGAGAATCGACTGGGACCTCCCCTTTCTTCATCGTCTATGGGCTCCACCCACGTGTTCCACTTCCCACTTCTGAATCTTCGGAAGTGCCTGCTGCTAATTCTTCTATGTCTGACTTCTTGCACATCTTGGAGAAAACTAAATCCTCTCTTTCTCGGGCAGTGTCCCGTATGAAAAGGAATGCAGATGTTCAGCGCAGACCTCCTCCTCAATTTGCTCCTGGGGATAAAGTGTGGCTTTCCTCAAGAAATATCCGTATGAAGATACCTTGTTATAAGTTTGCTCCCCGGTTCCTTGGACCATTTGAAGTCCTGAAGCAGATAAATCCAGTCTCGTAAAGCTCCGGCTTCCACCTTCTCTCCGGATCCCAAACTCTTTTCACGTGTCGCTTTTAAAGCCGCTAAATCTCAACAGATATGCCAAGCCTTCTTCTTCTTCAACGTCTGTTGCTAGGGGATCCGAATCTGAATTCGAAGTCAAGAGCATCCTTGATTGCAAAAAAATTGCTTGCAAGAGATATTTTCTAGTGGACTGGAAGAACTATGGTCCTGAGGAAAGGTCTTGGGAGCCAGAAGACAACATCCATGCTCCTGCCCTCTTGAAAAAATGTCTTTCTCGTTTTGGACTAAAGAAGAAGGGGCGTAAGGGGGGGTTACTGTAACGCTGGTGGTTTCCATCTGCCGGCGTACTACTATTCCCAGCACTCACCTTCGCAAGATTCCTGTCCATGCTCCATCTGGACACCGCCATGTTGTTTCATCCTCAAGGGCTACTCCGGCTGTGTCCCATAGGGGGCGGGCGCTGGCTCTCTCTGCTTCTTATACACGCAATGTGTGCACCTGAAATCTGTCCTCCACCTGTCCTGGCCCAAGATCATCTATTTAAGGCGGCCCCGCCCACTCTCGGATGCCTGAGCAATATTGTGGTTTATCCATAGCAAAGGTGTGCTATAGTTTCCAGTGCTGTTATTCCGTGTATGACCCGTGTCTGTTCCTGCCTTCTAAGTTCCTGCCAGATCCTTTGGTACCTTGCTGATCCTCCTGTTTGCTGACCTGAACCTGTGCTGCCCACCTCGACCATTTGCTTGTTCCTGACTATGCCTCTGTCTGTTCTCTGGTACCTTGCTGCTCTACTGTGTATAACCCGGACTGTCGACTCTGCTACCCCAAGACCTGCTGCAGTCAAGCTTGTACAACCACAGCTCTGCTACTCTAGTTCTACTATTGCCACGCCTGCACAATCCCAGCTCTTCTACTCCGAGTTCAGCTACTATCACAGCTCTGCTATTCAAGTCCTGCTACTGCCACGCCTGCATAATCCCAGCTCTACTACTACGAGTTCAGCTACTACCTCAGCTCTGCTACTCAAGTTCAGTTTCTGCAGCTCCTCCTGCCTGGCCAGCCGTTTCCTACTCCTGCTGGTAGGTAACACAGTAAGTCCACATCACCAGAATCGTTACAAGACACTTTTTGAAGAACAGAATCTATGCCTCCACACACTATATCTCAGCTGATTGGCATCTTAATTTGCATAATTATGTGAAGGTATTTGAAATTTAGCTTTTACAACTTATAATTTATACTATGTGGCCATAATTGTGTAGGCACAAGTGTTGAGCTAACTTGCGATTTCAGGTTCGGGTTATCTAAGAATTCCGTAATGGATTCCGTTACCACGGACCATAACAGAATTCTATGATGGCATGCACCATGGAAGCCTATAAAAGGCATTCAGGATTGCATTCCGTCATAATAGAAGTCTATGCTGGCCATAACATAGAGCTGCCATTTTTATGTATTATATATATAGATGAGCGAGCACTAAAATGCTCAGGTGCTCGTTATTCAAGTCGAACTTTTCCCAATGCTCGGGTGCTCGTTTCGAATAACGAACCCCATTGAAGTCAATGGGAGACTCGAGCATTTTTGCAGGGGACCTAGGCTCTGCCTAGGGAAGGCTGGGTGAAAACCTGGAAACCTCAGAAAATGATGGAAACACCACGGAAATGGACAGGAAACAGCAGGGGCAGCATGCATGGATGCCTCTGAGGCTGCCTAATCCCACCATTACCCCAAATTCTCAGGCAACAGCCTGGTGGTTACCCTCATGGCAATTGTGCTCACCCAGACCAAGAAAGGCGAGGCAAATACCCATCACAAGTTAGGGAAGCACCCAACTAGGTGCAACGAAGGTCCATCACCGCCTGCAGATGACACCACTGCTCATGCTGGCACTGCTGTGCTATCCCCCTCCCCACGACGCAGGCATAAGCCTGACACATCATGGTGACAGCGTAGTGACACCAACAAGTGACCAAGTTAGATTGAGGTAGCAGTCAAATGTCTGTAGGCGAGCCTCCAAAAAATTTGTTTTGGAGTGTCCGAAGTTGACCCTCCTAAAAAATTGTTTAGGAGTGTCTGTAGTTGATCCTTCTGTAAAATATTTTATTTGTTTTCCCTGTTATTAGTTAATGTACAACCCATGGCTGGCATGGTGGGAATATATAGGGAAGCACCCAACTAGGTGCAACGAAGGTCCATCACCCATGCCCATGCTGGCACTGCTCTCCTATCCCCAGCCACACGATGTAGGCATAAGCCTGACACAGCATAGCCGTGACACCAACAAGTGACCAAGTTACATGAGGTAGCAGGTGAGCCACCCAAAAATTTAGCCAGACGCAGCATGGTGGTGACAACAGAGTGACCGAGTTAGACTGAGGTAGCAGGAGGTGAATCATCCTCCAAGTGGGCAGTACATGAGCGGCCCCAGGGTCAGACTTGGTCAGAGTATGTGAAATGTTCAGGGTGGCCGAACATCGGGCTCGACGGCGGACCCGTTTCGGGTTATCGATTGTCGAAATGTTGGCTGACATCAAGTTTAGTATCTGTTCTTATCAGTTGCTGTGGCTTTTGGTGGTAAAGTGGTGAGCATAGCTGCTTCCCAAGCAGTTGACCCGGGTTTGATTCCCATCTATCGCAGGAGGCAATTAAAAGAAGAACCAAAAAAAATCAGTACAATATCTAATACGTCGCCTACCCGGGTAAATTGTTTGGAGAGAGGGCCTGTAGGTGGGGGGCAGGCTGGGGGGAAGGAGGTTGAGCTGGAAGAGCCAGAGGAGTGCCCCCTGGGCTAGCATGTGTGGTGGTGACAACAGCCGGATGGAGTTCAAATGACGACGCAGGACCCCAACTTAAAAATTTAGCATCAACCGGCACAGTTGTAAATTATGAGCTTGATCAAGTGTGGCATGTGTTCTATGTATTCTTCTCAGTTTAATACTGTGTATGGCAGCTATCTGGAAAAATAGTTTGGAGAGAGAGAAAGATAGGAAAAAGACGTAAATTGTTTGGAGAGAGGGCCTGTAGGTGGGGGGCAGGCTGGGGGGAAGGAGGTTGAGCTGGAAGAGCCAGAGGAGTGCCCCCTGGGCTAGCGTGTGTGGTGGTGACAACAGCCGGATGGAGTTCGAATGATGACGCAGGACCCCAACTTAAAAATTTAGCATCAACCGGTACAGTTGTAAATTATGAGCTCGATCAAGTGTGGCATGTGTTCTATGTATTCTTCTCAGTTTAATACCGTATATGGCAGCTATCCGGAAAAATAGTTTGGAGAGAGAGAAAGATAGGAAAAAGACGTAAATTGTTTGGAGAGAGGGCCTGTAGGTGGGGGGCAGGCTGGGGGGAAGGAGGTTGAGCTGGAAGAGCCAGAGGAGTGCCCCCTGGGCTAGCATGTGTGGTGGTGACAACAGCCGGATGGAGTTCGAATGACGACGCAGGACCCTAACTTAAAAATTTAGCATCAACCGGTACAGTTGTAAATTATGAGCTTGATCAAGTGTGGCATGTGTTCTATGTATTCTTCTCAGTTTAATACTGTGTATGGCAGCTATCTGGAAAAATAGTTTGGAGAGAGAGAAAGATAGGAAAAAGAAGTAAATTGTTTGGAGAGAGGGCCTGTAGGTGGGGGGCAGGCTGGGGGGAAGGAGGTTGAGCTGGAAGAGCCAGAGGAGTGCCCCCTGGGCTAGCGTGTGTGGTGGTAACAACAGCCGGATGTAGATAGAATGACGACGCAGGACCCCAACTTAAAAATTTAGCATTAATCGGTACAATTGTCAATTATGAGCTCGATCAAGTGTGGCATGTGTTCTATGTATTCTTCTCAGTTTAATACCGTATATGACAGCTATCCGGAAAAATAGTTTGGAGAGAGAGAAAGATAGGAAAAAGACGTAAATTGTTTGGAGAGAAGGACTGTAGGTGGACCTCTGGAAAAATTGTTTGGAGAGAGGGCCTGTAGGTGGACCTCCGGAAAAATTGTTTGGAGAGAGGGCCTGTAGGTGGACCTCCGGGAAAAATTGTTTAGAGAGAGGGCCTGTAGGTGGACCTCTGGAAAAATTGTTTGGAGAGAGGGCCTGTAGGTGGACCTCCGGAAAAATTGTTTGGAGAGAGAGCCTGTAGGTGGACCTCCGGAAAAATTGTTTGGAGAGAGAGAAAGATAGGAAAAAGACGTAATTTGTTTGGAGAGAGGGCCTGTAGGTAAACCTCTGGAAAAATTGTTTGGAGAGAGGGCCTGTAGGTGGACCTCCGGAAAAATTGTTTGGAGAGAGGGCCTGTAGGTGGACCTCCAGAAAAATTGTTTGGAGAGAGGGCCTGTAGGTGGACCTCTGGAAAAATTGTTTGGAGAGAGGGCCTGTAGGTGGACCTCCGGAAAAATTGTTTGGAGAAAGGGCCTGTAGGTGGACCTCCGGAACAATTGTTTGGAGAGAGGGCCTGTAGGTGGACCTCCTGAAAAATTGTGGTAAAAGAGTGCCAGTTGGACCTCTAAAAAATGGCGTTTTTTTGGTCAGCGTTAGGCAAAGACGACAAGGAGGAGGAGGAGGAGGAGTAGGAGGAGTAGAGAAGACGAATCGGATACATAAGTTATTTAAATCTTTAGCTGCTTTCCCCCGGAGGAGATTTGAATTCCGGTGAAATCCAGGCTTTGTTCATTTTAATAAGCGTCAGCCTGTCAGCGCTGTCAGTTGACAGGCGTGTACGCTTATCGGTGATGACGCCACCAGCTGCACTGAATACCCGCTCTGACAGCACGCTAGCGGCAGGGCAGGCCAGCACCTCCAAGGCGTACAGCGCCAGTTCAGGCCACGTGTCCAGCTTTGAAACCTAGTAGTTGTATGGAGCAGAGTGATCGCTAAGGACGTTGGTATGGTCAGCTAGGTACTCCCTCACCATCTTTCTGTACAGCTCCCCCCTACTCTGCCTAGACCGGGGACAGGTGACAGTGTCTTGCTGGGGTGACATAAAACTGGCAAAGGCCTTGGAGAGCGTTCCCCTGCCAGTGCTGGACAAGCTGCCTGCTCGCCTCCTCTCCCCCGCTACTTGGCCCACAGAACCATGCCCTCTGCCGCTAGTGGCGTCAGATGGGAAGGATTGTTTCAGCTTGTGCACCAGGGCCTGTTGATATCTATTCACTCGCATACTATTTTCCTCTGCAGGGATGAGAGTGGAAAGGTTCTGCTTGTACAGTGGGTCCAGGAGAGTGAACACCCAGTAATCGGTGTTTGAAAAAATGCTTCTAACGCGAGGGTCACGGGATAGGCAGCCTAACATGAAGTCTGCCATGTGCGCCAGAGTCCCAACACGTAAGAATTCCCTCTCCTCACTGGCCTGACTCGCCATTTCCTCCTCCTCCTCCAAGTCCTCCTCTTCAGCCCATACAAGCTCAAGAGTTAAGGACTGAGAACTGGTACCCTCTTCTGTCTCGCCTACATTCTCCTCCTCTTCCACCTCATCCCCCTCCTCCGATACGCGCTGAGAAACAGACCGGAGGGTGCTCTGGCTATCAAGCAACGTATGTTCCTCCACCGTCTCTTGTGACAAGCGCAAAGCATCTGACTTCATGCTGAGCAGTGAGTTTTTCAACAGGCAAAGCAGCGGGATGGTGAGGCTGATAATGGCGGCATCGCCGCTGACCATCTATGTTGACTCCTCAAAGTTGCTCAACACCTAGCAGATATCAGACATCCACATCCACTCCTCATTGTAGACTTGAGGAATCTGAGTGATCTGACTACCATTTCTGGTGGAAGTTGACATCTGGCAGTCTACAATCGCTCTGCGCTGCTGGTAAACTCCGGATAACATGTTTAATGTCGAATTCCATCTCATGGGCACGTCGCACAACAGTCGGTGAGTGGGCAGTTGTAGGCGGCGCTGTGCTGCCCTGAGAGTTGCAGCATCTGTGGTCGACTTGCGGAAATGCGCACAGATGAGGCGCACCTTGGTGAGCAAATCAGACAGATTGGGGTATGTCTTGAGGAACCGCTGAACTATTAGATTGAACACGTGGGCCAGGCATGGCACATGTGTCAGTCTGCCAAGTTGCAGAGCCGCCACCAGGTTACGCCCATTGTCACACACAACCATGCCTGGCTTGAGGTTCAGCGGTGCCAGCCACAGATCGGTCTGCGCCGTGATGCCCTGTAACAGCTCTTGGGCGGTGTTCCTTTTGTCACCTAAGCTCAGCAGTTTGAGCACCGCCTGCTGGCGCTTACCCACAGCACTGCTGCTGCGCCTAGAGCTACCGACTGAAGGCGCCGTGCCCACGGATGGTAATTCGGTGGAGGAGGAGGGGTTGGAGCAGGAGGCATAGTACGTCTGAGAGACCGTGACCGAGGTAGGCCCCGCAATCCTCGGTGTGGGCTGTACATGAGCGGCCCCAGGATCAGTCTCGGTCCCAGCCTCCACCAAGTTAACCCAATGTGCCGTCAGTGAGATATAGTGTCCCTGCCCGGCAGCACTTGTCCACGTGTCCGTGGTTAGGTGGACCTTCTCAGAAACAGCGTTGGTCAGGGCACGGATGATGTTCTGTGACACGTGCTGGTGTAGGGCTGGGACGGCACATCGGGAAAAATAGTGGCGGCTGGGGACCGAATACCGAGGGGCAGCCACCGCCATGAGATTGCGAAAGGCCTCGGTCTCTACCAGCCTATAGGGCAGCATCTCTAGGCTCAGCAATTTGGAGATGTGGACGTTGAGGGCTTGGGCATGTGGGTGGAACTGTATTTCCTCTTGCGCTCCAGCGTCTGCTGTAAAGACAGCTGAACGCTGCACTGGGACACATTGGTGGACACTGTGGAGGATCGTGGCGGCGAAGGTGTGGTTTTCCGGCGGGAGGCGCTCGTGCCGGGGTCCTGGGCAGGGGGTTGACTAGCAGAGGCAGCGAGTGACGCAATGGGGTTGACTAGCAGAGGCAGCGAGTGACACAGGGGAAGGAGCAGTGGTGTGACCCGCAGGAAGTGGTGAACGGCCTTGGTTCCATTGAGTGGGGTGTTTAGCACTCATATGCCTGTGCATGCTGGTGGTGGATAGGCTAGTAGTGGTGGCACCTCTGCTGATCCTGGTGTGGCACAGGTTGCACACCACAGTCCGTCGGTCATCCTCACTTTCTTTAAAGAACCTCCAGACTTGCGAACATCTAGGCCTCGCCACGGGAGCTTCACTAAGTGAAACAGTTGCTGCTGATGCACCAGCTCTGGCCCTGCTTCCCCCTCTGGCCACACCACTGCCTCTTCCAACCTGTTCTGGTGCAGCACTCGCCTCCACCTCAGAAGCACTGTCTTCACTCGGCTTATCAACCCGGCTTGGGTCATTCACCTCGTCATCCTCCGATTCCTCAGTCTGCTCCCCCTCAGTCTGCTCCCCCCTCGGACTTCCTGCCCTGACAACAACTTCACCACTGTCTGACAACCGTGTCTCCTCATCGTCCGACACCTCTTTACAAACTTCTTACACTAACTCAACATTGTCATCGTCATCATCATCATCATCATCACCCACAGAATGCGACAGTTGGAAAACTTGGGCATCGGGAACGAGGTCAGCAGCAACCTGAGAAGTGGTTTGTGACTTTGGGAAGGGTCCAGAAAACAGTTCCTGAGAGTATGCCGGATCGCATTCCAAATTTTCCTGGGAGGGGGCAGACTGGGGGGAAGGAGGTTGAGGTGGAGGAGCCAGAGGAGTGCTCCCTTGGGTAACGTGGGTGGACTGCGTGGAAGACTGACTGGTGGACAAATTACTTGAAGCATTGTCCTCAATCCGCGACATCAGCTGTTCGCACTGTTGTGGTTTCAACAGTCCTCTACCACGTGTCCCTGTAAGTTGAGACATGAAGCTAGGGAGTGTAGCTCTGCGGTGTTCCCCTGCTCCCTCATCAGCAGGTACTATCTCACCCTGCCCAGGACCACGGCCTCTGCCCCCTGCAGTAATTGAATGCCCACGCCCTCGTCCTCGACCCTTAGCCCTGGGGTTCAACATTTTTTGTATATAAGTGTATTATATAAAAAAAATAAATAAATGGGCCTGCTGTGCTGAAACCCACAAACTTGTTCAGTCTGGTTTAATTAAGTGACGTACAGAATGTGTCAACTGGACAGAAAATACGGATTGTAGTGAGTGGCAGATGAACTGTGACACACAGAATGGTTCCACGCAGCTGTGTGAAATAGATTGGTATCACTGAGCTAAAACAACAAAAAAACTTTTTTTTATATATATATATATATTTTTTTTTTGTTGTTTTTTTTTTTTTTTAACGTGACGTGCAGAAACTAACGTAGACCTAACTCACACCCTGCTGATGGTGGCTATTTTGACTGCAACCCAGACAAATGTCGCAGAGATTTTTGTGATCAAACTATATACGTGAGAGCAAAAGACCTTGTTGGATTAAGTGACATACAGAAAGTGTCAACTGGACAGAAAATACGGATTGTAGTGAGTGGATAGCTGAACTGTGACACACAGAATGGTTCCACACAGCTGTGTGAAATGGATTTGTATCACTGAGCTAAAACAACAAAGAAACTATTTTTTTATATATATATTTTTTTATATTATTTTTTTTAGTTTTTTTTTTTTTTTTAATGTGACGTGCAGAAAACTATCGTAGAGCTAACTCACACCCTGCTGACGGTGGCTATTTTGACTGCGACCCAGACAAATGTCGCACAGAGATTTTTGTGATCAAGCTATATACGTGAGAGCAAAAGACCTTGTTGGATTAAGTGACGTACAGAAAGTGTCACCTGGACAGAAAATACCGATTGTAGTGAGTGGACAGCTTGTCAAGATCAGTGGATGTGGATCCACTGTGTCACGAGAATGTCTTCCCCTAAGGGCGTTGTCTAAGTGTACCTCCCGTTCTTCACAGTACCCCTGATGGTGGGGATAGGCTTTCCCGAGGGGGTACACCAGGTCGCTACCTCTTGGGGTGAGACAATACTCGTGACAGCTGGCCAGACGGACAGAGTACTAAGGTGCAAAACACCAGAGAGACAGATACGCAGGACAGACACGCACCAAGGGAGGAGATGTGGAAGGATGACTGGGGTCAGCAATGCACTGGAAGCAGACCGGAGAGGATCAGCCGGGGGCGGGAATCAGGAACAGGAACCACGAACAGGAGCCAGGAACGGAAGCCAGGTACTGGATAGTAGTGTTCAAACAACAGCAGGACTACAGTGGTGTTCACACTTCAGCTGGACTAGAGCGGTGTTCACACTTCAGCAGGCCAAGACAGTGTTCACTCTATAGCAGGACTAGAGCAATACGGGAACCTTCGCAAGTCAGGATGACTTATAACGCTCAGGCAAGGAGTGAGTGTCCAAGGAGGACTTATATAGTTACAGACAGGAGGAAAGGGGAGGAACCAATTAAGGAGCTGACCTAATAAAATGCAGCACCTGGAGCCACACAGAATGGTTCCACGCAGCTGTGTGAAATGGATTTGTATCACTGAGCTAAAACAACAAAGAA